>ML871007.1:1017-13236 GCA_009831015.1 Picea engelmannii | reverse complement strand
TTCTTAAACCTCTTCTGGTCATCCCAAGCCTTCCGAAAGGTAGGATTTTCTCTTTGTTGTTCGTATAAGCATTTCGCCCTTCTTATTGTTTCTTCCATAGTCTTAGGATCATCATATTGAATCTTGTCTCCAATGGAAGGTGGAAGTCCACTCAGATACCTCTGAATCTTGACAGCCTCGTCTTTGATGAATGGGACATACTTCAGTAGTTCCAGAAAACTTTGTTCATACTCATCAATGGTCATACTGCCCAACTTGAGTTCGAAGAACTCCTTCATCTTTCTGTCATAGTATCTTTTAGTCAGGTATTTCTTCGCGAAATACCTCTTAAATTCCTTCCAAGTGACCTCTTTCTCTCTGATGTGCTGGACCTGCACAAACTGATCCCACCACATGGATGCTTTTCCTTTCAGTTGGTACATTGCAATTCTTCCTTCTGTATGGGCGGAATAATTCTGCAATTGGAAGTATTTCTTCATGCCAAGCAACCATGTCTCGGCATCTTCCTCCTTCTTATGTTCTCCATCGAATGTTGGAGGCTTAATCTTGTTCATCTCTCCTTTCAATTCCTCCCTTCCAGATTTTCGATGTTTTCTGGTAGGGGATGGGCTTGAACTACTATGTGTCTTACTGTCAGAATGTCTTTGGGAGCGACTAAGATGTCGACTACCACTCCTCGACCTACTTCTTCTCCCATGGGTTCTGAGACTCTCCATCATACTGGAGTCTCTTCCTTTCTCGAGTTTCTTCTCTATTCTTTCTAGACTCTTCAAAATTTTTAAGTTTAATGCACCCTGCCGGTCCCTGACTTTCATGAGCTTTCGAATATCATCTTGGCGAGCGTTGGCCTCTCTGTGCAACCTTTCAATGATTTTCATCATGTGTCCTTCCTTATCCATCTCCTTTCCATGCCCATTAGAGTTCGATCCTTCGACTCCTAGGTTAACATCCTTTCCTTCCTGTTCGTCTTCTATTTCAGGGGTAATTTGCACTCTTCCCCACTCCATACTCGGCATTGGTTAACTGGAATCCCGACCTTCGTTGAACTCTGCACACGCACTGTGCAATTCAATTTGAAGTTTGTCAGTCCATTAAACCTTCACGAACAATCCACAATATTTATAAGCCAATTCGAACAAAATAAAAGACATTTCGGTTTAAATAAGTTTCTTGAACTGGAAGTATTATGTATCTCTTCCATTTCTTTGCATTTTGTGGCAATTTCCCAATAGTTCTGGCACTCGTCAGTCTTCTGCAATATAATGCGCAGACGACTCAAATTTTTTCGAACATTCATTTCTTGACAATTCCTCATCTTTCGTGACAATCGAGTTTAAGAAAGTGTTTCAATTTCACGAATTTTCGGAGCTCTGTTCAGCTCTATATTTTTTAGGTGTTCGAAACTTCAGTTTTCGGTATTTCGGCACTTTCGGGACCTTGAGTTTCGGTACCCGAGATTTCATTATACAGTGACTCCCCATCTCTTGTCATTTCAATTGCCGAATTCCGAAATTCTGATTTACTTTACCCTCCGGGCCCACAACACAGCTGTCGCCCTCTACCATAGTGGTACGTGGTGCTTTTCAGAGGATCCTTGTCACCTTCGGTGACGTCATTAGGGTCCCACCACTCTCGCCTATCTTCACACACGCTGGCACGTGGTGCTCTTCAGGTGTCTACGGGGTACATCTCCCCGATTGAGACTTCGGGTGTCGGGGTTTCGTGATCCTTGACGACATGAGTTCCTGTCCTCATGAAATCCCGATCTTCGATTTGCCGATGTGCCTTTTGCCTTAGTCCTCTCACGGCTATGTCTAGGTCCATGTGACCGCCTCCCATAAGACCGCAACCTTATATCCTTATCAGGGTTTTCTCCTATCGCGAGTTCGACACCCGTGATGTCGGACAACTTGCTTTACCAACTCCCGACCCTCGATATGCCGTTTCTTCGATACACTCGCGTGATTGACTATTCAACGGTCCCTCACTCCACCGGAGTTTCAGAGTTCGCAATATCGCGAATCCTAAATGCATAAATTTTCGGGACTTCTCGCCGCGAAAACCCGAAACGGCATGCCACCTGTCCACCTCTTGGAATCTATGGCCCCCACACGATTCCTTTGTCCGTCGGGATGTCGCGTTTCACGATTTCACGATTCCCTTTGTAGTGATGTCGGGATTTCCAACACCTAATCCCCGATATGAAATTCCACGCGTAAATCCAACAGTCAGATCTTTCTCACATCGAACGGTCTTTATAGACCCTGAGATTCCCTGAAGGAATCTCATCCATTCATCGGGACTTAGTCACATGCTAAGGTCTCGACAGTATGGTCGGGATTATCATGACGAAAGTCCGAGTTCTTGTCATCGGAACTTACGAATCCCCGATCCTCGAAACGGTAGTCTCACAACACGTGGCCATCTCAAATCGGACGGTCCACGACTGTTCCGGGGTTTCCATCATGGAAAGTCCCGATCCCTTGTTACCAGGACTCCCGATATCGCGATTCCCGATTTCCCGAAATGGAAAATCTCACGACACGTGTCCTCCGTCTTTCGGACGGTCTAGATCTATTTCAGGCTTTCGCCTTTAATCACTGAGGTTTTAACCTTCAGACACCTCCTGACAGATCCAACGGCTGTCGGGTTTTTCGGTCGAGATCTGACGGCTCAGACGGTTTCTAACTAATTCGGGATTTCACGTATCGCGATTTCCACACTCTTGTGCCATTTCCAAAGGAATTTTAATCCTTACGCACATTTTTCCAGATCCGATGGTCAAGAGGGCTCGCCTTCCCTCCCGAACAGATCCTAAGGTTCTAACACCATTAGTGTAGAGACCTGTCTCCCCGCAGCCATAGACCACACCGGCTGCGGTTTCACTGCACCGCTAAACCTCCTAAGTTCGTAAGCGTGGTCAAGCAACTACTTGACACATTGGAACAAACCAAGGTCCAAGATTGGCCATTCCAGGCCCAATTCCCTTCACATTCTCGGTCCAACGACCACTCCACAGGCCCATCTAGGCTCAGCGTCGAAACCTTCGCTCTGATACCAATTTGTAGTGTACCTTTTTGCTTACCCAGAGCTTATAACGCACTATGTAACAATTTGTACACGCACTTCTACATAATTCGTACATGTATTATATAATCACATGCATTCAAGTAAAGAAATATATTTAACTCAGAGTAAAAACATATAATTTTACTGCTACGATTAAACAATCCATAGCATTTAACAGTAATTCATATACACAACGGAAATCATGAAAATTTATGTAGCACAGTCATGCAAAACATAGTTAGATACTTATCTTGTAACAGTGGTGAAATCCACCAACCAAGTGCAGGCCTTCCACGAACCTCCTAGCCTTAGACCACACTGCTCATCATCTCAACAGTGGATCACCCCCGAGCTGGAACTGAGCTCCACCCCAAGGCAAGGAATCCTAGGCTAGGCCGAGGTTACAGGGAAAACAACACAGAAATATCTGGAAGGATTCTTCCCAAAGATGCCATCTTACGCCCACTACTACCAAATTCTCATTCCCCACATGCCTGTTCCGCCTGGGAGTATACACCTTCACACACACAGTCCATCGGTGCTAACTTCCCTCTCTGGGTCTCGACAACAGGCCGGATCAGGAAGTCTCAGAGCCCGTAGCTGGTGCTGGGCACTCTCTGGAAGAAACCACTTCTCAACAAACTCTTTCACCTGGAAAGAGTTGCTCATAGTCCTGACAACCTGCCTCTTCCAACCACAATCACCTCCCTCACCAGAAGAGAGGTCATACACAAGCTCAACCCAAGCTTACTCTGGCCAGTATGCCACGCGCAGTCCAGCACTGCGTGGCCGCAACAACCAATCGGGAAAAACAGACACGTGCTTCCCAAACAGGTTCAACAATCACGGGGTAGTCTCACGGTTTTTGGTTTCGGGATTGTACGAGGGTATTCTTGCAGAGGTCGGACAGGTTCACGCTCAGACGGTCGGATAGAATGGAGAAGATCCCCCTCCCATGGTTCATCTCGGCTATTATATTTGCATGCACCAGGGTTGACACTTGTCACCCTGGGAAATGCATGCGTTCCCATAGCATGCATCCCTTTTGCACGTTTTCCCTTGCCAAGAACTTAGGATAAAATAAAATACACATGTCTTTTGGGAAATAATATTAAAATATTATTCCCAGGCTTAATCCCCCCCCTAGGCTTAGCCCCTAGGCTCAACACTTTGCCCCTTTTGCCCACCTTCCAGCCCCTAATCCCTTGCCCACTCTATGGACGCTCAGTCCCCCTTCACTCATTCATCGTGGTCGGTCTGCACCTGGCGGTGTTTATATTTTATTAATCATTCTGCATACATACAAGTACATTAGCAGGCTCCTAGCCTTCAACACTTAGGCTCCCTGGCCTAACAAACACATAATCCTGCCAGCTTATACAAAACTTGGCTCACCAGCCTATAGAACATGTTTACAATTCATTTCATATATCATGATTTGCAACGGGGCTGGGCCTTGGGGACACTACAGGGTGGCTTTGTCAGCTTCAGTTGGAGAATGCAATGAGTCTGCCTAGGTGGTCGCAAGGGGTAGTGCAACATCCATGGGACCCAATGGTTGAAATCCCAACCCCACCTAAAAGGGGTTGTGGCCAATTGAGTTATGTGTGGCTCTGTTGTAGCTGTGATGAAA
Source organism: Picea engelmannii (assembly GCA_009831015.1). NCBI lineage: Eukaryota > Viridiplantae > Streptophyta > Pinopsida > Pinales > Pinaceae > Picea > Picea engelmannii. Next base: position 8,534 of record ML871007.1, on the reverse strand, counting down.
ATAGGGAAGACACTCATCCCAGGTGTGCAGTTGCTTGGAATTGTACATGTGCAGGATGTGCACGATCATCTGGTTGACGACCTCGGTTTGGCCATCCATCTGAGGGTGGAAGGAAATAGATTGGGTGATCTTGGTGTCTAGTAGTGACTAGAGGCTTGACCAAAATGTGTTGAGGAACCGATTTTCCCGATTTGAGATAATGGTTTGTGGTATCCCAAAGTGTACCCACACTCGTTCAAAGAAGAGCTTGGAAATGGCCTTCACTATAATTCTCTTCTTGCAAGCGACCATAATCACCATCTTGGAAAAGCGATCAACAACCACAAAAACACAGTCATTTCCCCACTTGGCGGATGGAAGGCCCGACATGTAGTCCATTGAGATGGATTCCCAGTGCCTGTCAAGTGTAGGCGGAGGAGTATACAAGACTTCTTTCTTAGTGGCCAATTTGGCAATAGCGCGGGAAGTGTAGGACCATATATACTTGCTGACATCCTGTCGAAGTTTCGACCAGTAGAAATTTCATTGCAACACTGACATTGTATTTTCCACGCTGAAGTGTCCTACCACCCAATTGTAGTGGGCTTCCCAAATCATCTTCACTCACTCGCTTGATGGAACGCAGAGATGGCCCAGATGACATAATAGCCCATCCTGAAGATGGAAATTAGTGATAGTTGTGTTTTCACCCAACATCTGGTAGGTGTTGACGAAGTCGGGATATGTCTCATAGAGGTGGGGTCATACGTAGGTCTCATGGTCACAAGAGTCTAGCACCATGGTGAGTGTCGCGACCAGAGGTCAGCTAAGGAAATAATTGACTTGGTTGGTACTTCATGTTTTATACTTGATGTTGAGGTGGAACTGCTGCAAATATGTGGACCACTTCTGATGGCTGTCATTCTACAATTTTCCTTGTGTCTGCATGAACTGCAACAACTTATGATCAGTGTGGATGACTGTCTCCTTCCTAAGAATGTAATGCCTCCATTGGTGGCATACTTTCACATTGGAGTATATTTCTTTGTCGCAAGTAGGGTACTTACAGACGACATCTGATAGTGTCTCACTATGATAGGCCATGGGGTGGTTGTGCTGAGTGAGGACTACACCCACAACATAGTCTAAAACATCTGTCTCAATATCAAAGGGTTGTTGCAAGTTAGGTAATGAAAAAATTCGGGTTGAGCATAAGCACTTCTTTAGATCATCAAATGCTTGTTGTTGGGAAATTCCCCACACAAATGTTTCCTTACCACCACCCTTGGTTACTTGGCTGAGGGCCCATGCAATATGGGAGAATCCCAACACGAACCTGCGATAGAAATTGGCAAGGCCTAAGAAGCTTTGAAGCTCAGTGAGCATGGTTGGGTCTGGCCAGTCACATATGACTTAGATCTTGGCTGGATCAACATGCACACCATGTGCATCAACAATGTAGCCTAGGTACTGGACCTTGTCCATGCTGAAGGAGCATTTTTCCAAGTTGGCATATAGCTTGTGTTGTTGTAGAGTGTGAAAAACCTGCTAAATATGTTGCAAGTGTTCCGCCCAAGTCTTGTTGTAGATGAGGATGTCATCCAGATATACCACCACAAAAGAATTAGTGAAAGGCCACAAGATATCTCCCATCATCCTCATGAAATTTGTTGGGGCATTTGTCAAACCAAAGGGCATGAACAACCATTCAAAAAGACCTTCTTTTGACTTGATGACAGTTTTCCATACACCAGTCTGCTCTATTGGGACCTGATGGTATTTAGACTTTAGATCAATCTTACTGAAGTATTTCCCCCCCTTGAGATGATCAAGGAGATCGTCGATTCAGGGAATCAAGTACCGATTCCTGACTCTGATTTTATTTAGGGCCTAGTAATCAATGCAGAGTCGTCAAGTCTCATCTTTCTTCTGCACCAACATGATTTGGCTTCCATAAGGTGATGATTTGGGTCAGATGTGCCCCTTGTGGAGCAGTTCTTGGATCTGAATCTTGATCTCCTCATTTTCTAACAAAGAGCAGCGATAGACTGGTCCATTGGGTAGCGGTGCATCGGGGGTCAGATCGATGAGATGCTTGACCTAATAGTGAAGAGGTACCCAAATAGGTGATGCAAAGATGTCTTTGTATTCTTCCACAACCTTATCCACTTAATTTTTGTGCATGGAGAGGTTGGTCGTGGAGGCCATGGATGTGGCTGCAACCTTTCGCTCACTCTGAGAGAAAATAACAAAGAAGACAAACTTCCAGGTCTAAGAAATGACCTTCTTGCATTGCTTGGAAGAGATCAAAGAAATAACATTAGGTGGGACTACCTCGAGTATCATGTAAAATTTCATGTTCAAAGTAATAATATCACTGCGAGGCCTAGACTCATATACAACATGACATTTCCATAAATAAGGTTGGCGCAAAAGAACATCAAAAACCTCAAGGGGAGAAACATCACACAATACCTCATCTTTGAATGGATTGTTTTTGTATGACATGCAACACTATTGGTTGACGCGAAGATCACTTCCTTGACAGAGACATTGGATGGTGCAAGGTTGCGGGTGCGACATTGTCGGCAGGGCTAGCTGCTTGATGATCTTTGTTGAGATGAGGTTATTTTGGCTACTGCTATCAACGATGAAGTGCAATGAAGTGCCTTTCACCCACATCTGTGAATGAAAAAGGCACTCGCCTTCCTATGGCTCATCAGGTTCATAGGAATGGATCTTGGTGGTAGCAATAATGGCACTGGGTTCCATGTCAATGATCTGTCTCCCCTTTTCTAGTTTTGACTTAGAGTCAGAACCTGCATATGATTAAGAGGCTTTCACCTCCACCACCTATGACTGCTTTGAGTGAAAATCAACGGTGTTATCCCAGGGGCTCTTATGGAAGTCACACCACTTCCCGATATCTTTCTTCGTCTTTCCATTGTCCTTCTTTGCTTGTGGCTTGGACTGGTTGTCTTGAGGTTTCCCATATTTTCTCTATCCTTTGTTCTGCGGGTTGGGGCTACCCTTGCCCTGCTTCTGCTGTGAGGGGTTCCCAGATCCAAATTGTCACATCTTTTGTTTAAGCTCTTGCTCGATTTTGATGGCATATCAATAGGCCGTGCCCAAGGAGGAGATGTCCAAAAAATCCATTTCTGTCAGGATGTGTCTATGCAGACCGTCGTGGTACTTGAGCACCAGATGTCACTCAAAATATTTGATACTCAACTTGGTGCGCAAGGTATGGAATACATTGGTGAACTTTAGCACTGTTTGGTCTCTTTCCTACCGCAGTGTGGTCCATATTGTATACAAGTCCTCATAACTTCCAACATGGTAGTATTATTCCTTAATAAAATCCCTTAAGGAACCCCAAGTGGGTGAAAATGAAAATAATGTGGATCCATCTATTTCCTTTTTCTCACAAAAAATCTCCCACTAATATTTGACACGGAGGACGACCTTGAGGAGCACAAATGTAATATTTTCTCTATCGAAAAAGTTGTGGACAGAAAAATACCCTTCTAGAAGGTTTAACCATTTATCTATGACATCCACATCTATTTGAGCTTCAAATATAGGAATATCAAAATTGATCTATACCTTGAAGGGGGCAACGCCTCCACTTGAGGTGAATGCATCACTTGTCAGTAGTCGTCGAAGGATTTGTGCAAATTTGTCCATCATCTCATTCCTCTGTCGCTCGAGGGATTCCTCGAGCAACATTTTGAAAGGATCTCATGTCCCGCCGTCTTTCTTTTCGCCCACCATGGACGGTTTCTTGGGCATGTGAGAGCAGTTTTCCTCAAGAGAAACAAGCTTGAGACCCAACTCTCTGTACCCTGACCGCGTCAAGGACATGCACTAAAAAATGACAAGGAGCAGTCCGCTCAGATACCACTGATTCAGATTTACGAGTGGAACAAAATGAAAACACAAATTTATAATATTTTAACACAAAGACATAGTGAATAATAATAGATATACAATAAAACTTGACTTCTATTAAATAAGAAATATACTGAAACTGTAAAATGCAGACTAAAAATAAGCTTGTTAGAATGGTGGTAGCTTATCTCTGAGAAGAGATGTGACGACTACGCTCATTCGCAACAAGATGAGTACAATGAGGCTCTGAAATCCTTTTTACAATAAACAAAAATTCCAAAACCATAGACATCCAAAAACCTAAGCCTACGAGATGAAGCGCCAAAAGTCATGTGGGCCCCATTGGGGTAAGTTAGTACATCAACTTTCCAGGGTCGTAACTTTTGCATACTATCTTTTTTTGGGCTCGTTAGTCAAAGGCATGATAGCTCGTTGGATACGTCTTGACAAGGAGCTTCATTTCATAGGCTCAATCATGCCTTTGACTATCGTTGAGGTGCCCAATCATGAAAAAATCTCGTTTAGGCCCTCAAAATGGCTCTGAAAGTTTAGGACCCAAAAACTGCTAAAAATAGTAAATTGCCAAAAAACTGTTTTGAGCCAATTGGAATAGGTGGGTGGCCATTGATATCCTCTTGGATCAGGCCGTAACATTTATTAGTTAGCATGATATATTTTCCATGTAATAAAGAGCGACATTAGTTAATAAGGCCTATTAAATAAATATGAACAAGTCAATGTAAGAAGACCTAATAGAAGCTTCCGTTTCTAGAAAGATCTTCCTCTAGAATGTTCTTTAGAAGATAGAAGTAGTATAAATAAGAGCAGGAGGTATGATAAAGTTTGTCTTGAGTATTATTGTAAGAGAGCTCCGTTCATTTTGGAGGTTGCCCCCTCAAAGAGGCAAGTGAACAAAGCTTTCTTGGTGTTATCAATATTATATTTATGTTCTCTATTGAATGCTCCTATTATTCTTGGGGTATATTTGCTTGTCGTGTTATTTGTTTCAGGTTAATCATAATACAAGTGGTATCAGGTTTTATGGAGAGATCTCCCTTATAATACATTTTCTCTCATATTTCCCCCCACCCTCATACCTCATATATGAGGGGGGGATAATAGAGAAAACTAGGGGTATTAAGTTTTCTCTATTATTCCCCCACCCTCACCCTCATAGAATAATAAGTTTTTTCTATTATTCCCCCCACCCTTATAGAAAATGTATTATCTCTCATATTCCCCCCTCACCCCACCCTCATACCTTCACAAATAATCTTTGATTGATTAAACCAATCTAAAAAATCTTAGCTTTTGAAGTATATTATTTTTTGAATAAAATAGAAGAATTTAGAATGTGATTCTTCATTCTTAAGATTACTTATTCAACATTTAACCCTACCTAATTCAAAGATAGACCAATTATTTCACTTTCAACCCTTTGTAGTCTATAAAATTAATTACACATTTTGCATGCAAGTGGACAAATACAACAAGATGCTTTACAAATTTCAATGATAAGCATTCTTCTTTTGAATTTCTTAGTTGGTGACACAAAGATGCAATTCCTTTTTACTTTTTTTTCTTTTTATTCATTAGGTTAAATGAATTCATTTTTACTTTTTTTTTTTATTCATTAGGTCAATTCATTTAAGGTTAATAGAGGTTCTAACTATAACAATTTTCTTACTTCCTCTAAATTGTTTGGAGTTGAAACAAGTTCTCTATATTAGTATAAATTATCTAATTCGCATTGTCTCTTCATCCCCTTTTAAGAAAAGATAACTTGTAAAGGAGAATACAACTCCTTTATTAGTCTAAATTATCTAATTTGCATTGTCTCTTCATCCCCTTTTAAGAAGAGATAACTTGTGAAGGAGAGTACAATTCCTTTAACATTATGGAGTCCATATTCATGTTGCATCCATCTAAGGGTGGGATGGAGACCTTTATTTATATTATAGGGTTTTATTGTCCTCGATTGCTTAGTCTTTGAATTACATGTTTTATTTCATTTTATAATAATTGCATTTAATCTCTTTTATACCATTATGTTTAACATTGATATTCTCTTTCATTTCCATGTGTATGTGTTGGGAATTTTATATTTGTTTTTCATATTGTGTTTTATTTTTATGATGAGATTTTGTCACACATTAAAAATCTATTCATTGTCATGCGTGTTGTAACCTACATGGATAACAACTGTGAAATTGATTCAAGTGATTATTTGGTCCATTTAGCACCATTTCATAATAGTGCATGAATTTTGTGGTTTTAGGTCAAACCAAAAATTGTACAATTTAGGCCTTTCCCAATAGTTTTTTTGGGGTTAATACCATGGGAAAGTGAATTCATTGGGAACTTTCCAACGAGCCAACCTGTGGTCGAAATAGAGTTTGGAATGAAAAGTTGTGGCCCTAACAAGTTGATCATTGCTTCTCCACCTCGAGTCCTTGACGTTTGATTTTCTAGCTTCTTGAGGAGTCTTTTCATCTCATCAACTCTTCATTTATAATATACATGTGAATAAATGTATTTTTACTCTCTTATTATGGAGTTAGCAACTAAGAGTAGCATGCATCTCTTCCTAGATATTTCTACCACCATTGTACATAGATAGTATTGAATAAAATCTATGTTCACGGTTGCATTATTTGTGTGTCAATTATGTGATTGTCTTCTACTAATTTATTTGCAGATATAACATATTGAATTCCATAATTTAGTGTGTTATCTTTTGAAAGATTTCCATATCTTGATAAAAATTATAAATGGTTTATTCAAGGTATCATCTACACCAAAAGATTTGTTAATCTTAGAGTTAACTTTAAAATGCAAGCTCCTAGGTTGATGTGATGATATCATCCTCACTTTGATACCAACATCATCAACTATTTTGTTTTCATACATTATGGGTATTCGTCTTTTCTAACTTATAGGGTAATGTCTTACCTTTACAAGTTTTCCTATTATAATTATAGATTACTGCGATTGAATTTTGTTCATATTAAGATGGTGAAAATTATAACTATCATCACATAAACTAACTCTATATGTATAGTGAATATGTTTGACATAGTTTTTTAATGGAGAGATCTCCCTTTTTACTTAATAGAATTTTTTACAATTAAAATGAAATAATGCTTATGTTTGACATAGCCTAGCCTTTTATGGAGAGATCTCCCTTTTTACCTTATGGAATTTTATAAGATTAAGATGAAAAATCCTTTGGATTAGGTGGGGAGGGCATGACAAAAATTCCCTCTTACACATCTTATAGAGTAGATGGTGACGAAAACTTTAGTTACGTTGAATTCAAATAAATAAGATGACAATTTGAATTGTGATTTAGATGGTGTAAGGTGTTATTTTAAAAATATATATATACTTGCACAATCTGTTGAGTTCTATATACTTGATTTATGAAGTGATTTATGAAGGACTATAAATCTCAACTTTTATATTTAATATAATTAAAAAACACTTTATAAAGTTTGATCTTTCAACCTTTATTTGAAAAACTTGCTTGGAATTATAAAGTCAAAGGTGTCCAATCGAAGTGTTGTTTGTTTATTTAGAGTTTTGAAAAGCATTTACGTAAGCTCAACTACACCGTCGCTGTCTAAGTGTATCACAATCATAATAAT
>ML871006.1:0-11252 GCA_009831015.1 Picea engelmannii | reverse complement strand
TTGCCATTCAATTAATGCTTTTTCTTTATAACCCAAAGGATAGAATTGTTTCCTAAGTGCAGAAATGAAGCTCTTCCATGATGGAAATACATTACCCACTTGTTGCGTTCCATTTTGCAACTTGCTTTGCCACCATATGAGAGTTGTACCTGCAAGTCTCAAAGATGCCAACTTGATTTGTGTGGCCTCATCCTTGATTTGTTGCACACTGCAGTAAACCTCCATCTTCCTAATCCAATTGTCAAGTTTCTCTGCATTTACTTCACCATCATATATGGGCAACTCAAATTTAACATCAAGTTTTAACAATGGCATTTCATTCTTATGCTTATAAACATTTTTCTCTGCATTAGATTTAGAACTTGAACTTGAAGAAGAAGGAGAAGAAGGAGGTGATGATGGAGGTGAAGGAGGAATCTGAGGATGATCCTCTTCCTCTTCACTTTTTCCCTTTGAATATTCACCCAAAACTGGTCTCTTTCGTTCCAATTAATACTCGTACAAAATTTTCACCATCTCTGACACAACAAGGAAATTTTTCTGGAACTCTTTCTCATCCTGAGAAAACCCTTCTTTCGATGCCATCTTCTCGCTGTGAGAAGCTCTCTTTCTCAATCCAATTAATGGATTCTCTACAACAAGCTCGCCTTCACCACGCTATAGCTTTTCCCTGGTTAACATGCAAAACTCAAATCCAAACATCAACTAGCTCTGATACCACTTGATCCGAAAATATCTTTTAATGACTGTGGTTGAGTTTTTAATTGCATGTGTTAATTAACCATTTGAGAAGCTCAATGAAAGAATGAGGAAATAAGAGGAATTATGACAGCCATATACATATATGCAGATCTGAAATGAAGTAATAAACATCAAACCATAACAAGAGAAGTGATAACGGAGTTCGACGCAAAATTGCCTACGTCTCCGGGCCTTTATCACTGTGGGGGAGGCTTCTTTATTTCTGTTCAAAGCTCAAAAGTACATCACAATAGTGCCATTAAGCTACAAGAATGATTTGGTCATGTTCTTCCAGATCTCTAGAACCCAGCAGAAGAAACGACACGCAAAACGAATGACCGGAGCTCCCAGAAATGGCCCGAAAGCATCTGCTCCTCAACAACTTCCCTGCATAAAAGTGGCTTTGGCTTGGCTTCCCTTCAACATAACTATTCTTTGACTATCCTCCATGGCCTCAAACAAGCCTAGTTTTTATAGATCTAAAGTTGGTTATCCATCCCCAACTTCCTCCCAAAATCTGGCCTCCAAAAATGCCCAATATCTCCCAAAAATGGCCAAAATTCACTATTAACAGGCTAAAATCAATTAAAAATCCATAATAATATGGTAAAAACACACAATATGTTTAATAATAGGGCCTATCCCCCTCTCCCTAGGCACGTGCCCCCCTTTTCTGATCACATGTAAGCACATATGGCCAAGCGCCAGCCCTTTTGGCTACGCGCTGGCCTGAAATAGGCTCCAACCCCTAGTCTTTGGGCGCTTTCCATGGGACCTATGGGCTATGGATAGAGCTCCGCACATCAAAAGCGGATAAGCCCTTGGATTTTGTGATGTGGTTACATGGTGGCGCGGGGTCCAAGGGTTGGCCCCTATCCAATGCTCCTGCACATGTGGTAAGGTTTAAACCCCCTGCGCTCCTAGTTATATGGGGCGGTTACATGGCATCGTATGGTTATGGGCTGGGGCTAGGCCCCGACCCCTCCCCTTTTCCACTATACACAAAATTTCAACATAAATAAAATAATGCGACCATAGTATCATAAGCAACAAAGTGGTGTGATGGTAGATGGAGGGTGCTGAAAGCTTATGGGTGAGGGAGGAGGTCGTGGGTTCAAACCCCATAGACCTCAATTATATTTTTATACTTCAACCATTCCACCAATAAGAGGGTGCCATGTGGCAACCCATGACTGGGCCACTTGGTACCTCTACAACAAGCTATAATTTTCCACTTGTCCTCTACAGAGCTTGCCATGTATCCTGTACAGTCATTAATGTACCTTGCCACATCATCTCCTGCACAGTCAGCATGCTGATGTCATGGTGACATCAACATTGACTTTTTGACTAGTTGACCTTTGACTTTTTACCTGTTTGGGTTTTTGATCAGAACGCAATAGCTTTCGCATACAGAGTCCGTTTGATGAAGTAAATATATGGCCGGAATTAGGAAGACGAGACGAACGCAATGGTGTTGGTTTCATTGGATTATGAGCACTTTCAATTTTGAGCCTTTTTGAGCCCTGTCAAGCTCCTGGATCTGATTCTGGATCAGGATGAAATATTGTCGCTTGATACAAAACCATTTATCCCCACACCCATTGTGGAGAAAACCCAATAGACAGCACCAATGGGTATGGACATTGATACGACAGAAGAGGGACGGGGCCAACAAGATGAGGACGCAGGCAACCAACTACACCCCAAAAACCTTGTAGAATCCCTGAGAGTCAATGGGATGACTCCAAATCAAGAAGAAACAGTTGTGCCCGAAAGATCACGGACAACCACATCAGAAAAACCATAGGAGGGAGCAGTGGAAGATGTCACCAGCTGACCAGAGGAGTATGCATAAGAGAGAACAATGGAGGTTGGAATTTCGATCCAGCCACCACAACAAAAGGGAAAGCAGATGGTACCTAGGTCACCGCCCAAGCAACCCACCACATCCATTGTCTTGTCGCACATTCTGGAAGGGGTACGTGTACCAGCAAATGTTTTAGGCCACATAGAGAAACTGAGGTACTCATACCATGATGTGATGGACACAGACAAGTTTCCAGAGTTCACCAAGCGAGTCTACCTACAGAATACGGGTATAGGACCCTTTGGTGAAACAATTAATCAACCAGTTCAGTGGGCAACCAGACTGGCCAAAAATGGGATTCTAGGCCTATTGGACCTACTGCACTTTAGAAGGGGCCAGTATGCAAACAACTGCATCAAGTAGTTGATGGAAGTTACACATGGACAATATTTGTGGTTAAAACAACTTGTCTCAATAGACATAGAGATCATCACATACATCACAGGAATGCCATCATGGGGTGAGGATCTCGTGCAGTTCCTTGAGGACAAAACAAAAGAGAAAACACTAGTCGAAGAAATGGAGAAGAAATATGGCACCGAAAGGGGGTCACATGGAATCATCATCATGAATATTAGTGACGCTGCGATAAGAATGGCCACATAAATTATGGCATGCAAGTTTCTCAAGAAATGCTGCAAGGAGGAAGTCCCGGTCGGGGTTGTTGCAGCTGCAACACAATGTGTCGAGGGCACCACACTTAGTTGTGCTCCTTATTTGTTGAATCTGTTCCTAGACAACTGCAAGGATGTGCAAGATTTGGGGATAGAATTTCATTATTCATGGCTACTCATCCTGATAGCCATGATCGTATGGAAGGAACCGAAGTATTCCTTTTTTTCCATTAGACCCACTCCCTTCCATGGAGCGCGATACTTATCGCTCTAGGCCACTTCATAATCCAAAAATAGAAAATCGAATGAAGCCATATTCGAAGGCTATCTCAGCGACATACATGAAAACATCGCCAACACTTAGAGGGTAACACCAGAAGAAATTGCACAGTATCAGGGCATAGCCACTTTCAAATCCACTAGACATGTGATGTGGATCCAGGTGTAGAAAGACCCCGACAATCAATGGCTACAACTGCGTTACTACATCATGGAGGAGGACATAGAGATGTACATTAAGGATTGGGAAGATGATTGGAGGATTCCAGTCCTCATTTGAGAAATACCCGCAGAGATAGAGGAGGAGAAGGTAAGACAGGAACACACACATGTTGAGGAGGTAACAGTGCCCAAGAAACCAAGGACAAGTTAGAACAAGGCACAATAGAAGAAAGGGGGGACATCCAGGATAGGCGTCTAGAATGGGAAGAAGAACAACACATAGATGCCATAGGTACAAAAGAAGCAAGTTGAGGCAGTACAAAGAACTACATCAAGTGCTAATCCACAAGAGCAAGGCCAGACTAAGAGACCAGTCACCCAGATGGGGGGTGCGTGCAAGAAGGCATAGGAACACAAAACACCCTCATAATACATGATCACCGAGGATGATGCGGACATGGTGGCCCAAATGATCCAAGATCGCATAGTCGAGGATTTTGAGAATTTTGCGCGCCAAAGGGACATAATTGAGGAAGAGATGACACACATGCAACAAATCCTCAGGTAGCTCAGAGAAGCACATGCAACTGACACTAGCGTAGAAATAGTCCCATCAACATCTCATATAGGAGGGGAGGATGGAACAAGCGAGCAAGACAGGATCTAGACTATGACACAACTGAGCTCAACATTTCACCCCACACCCAACATGTTGCACATGGATGAAATCATGGGGTAGAGACCCCTAAAGGACTTAGCTCAAATACAGTTGGTGTTGACACAGATACCAACCAAAGCATTGTATAAACTACAATTCAAGGTTACACAAGAGGTACAGTCTCACGCACACACAGATGCAGTGGAATTGCAGAAGGAAAAGGACACTTGAGACATGCTGGGATTGGTACTCGAGAAGGCTAATCTCGAGACCAAAGATGAGAAGGAATGTGTGAATGGACTGGAACATAAATTGGCCATAGCCTATGAGAAAATTCCAAATAATGCATAGACGACTGAACTCACGGTGATAAAGAAATTGATTAGATTGTGCAGACAATTGATCAATACCCACATGAGATCACCTCTGGGAGCATCTCACACCCACCACTCCACCAGAGGTGAAGGAGCAAATAAAGCAGGAAGCAACATCACATATAAAGGAGATAGAGCGACAAGTCCATGCAGCAACTAACTTGTTCGAGAAAGTAGCACAACTCTAGACGAAGCTGGAAGAGGATCAACAAGTCCAACAGTGGGACCATGAAGGAGAAAGGATAAGCACAACTATCCAAGACCTCAAGCACAGGCATAAGACAATGTCGATCACAGAGCACATCAAAGGAGCGCGGGATATGAAGAAATTGCAAGAAAAACTTATAAGTGCGTAGACACCGAAAAAGGAGTGTCAAGCTCAAATGGAACCACTTCAGGAGTGAGAAACAAAGGTCATTGCATAGGTGGAGGAAGCCAAAATGAATATGGCACAAAACTAGACAACATGTGCAAGGATGGTCAACGACGATATTGCAGTGTAGGTATTGGACACACTCAAGGAGAAGACCGTGCAGGCCCAAACACAAGCAACAGAGTTCACGGAGAAGTTCCAAGCGATTGCAAGAGATATCAATGAATAGTACAAGGGTTAGGTGGCTCGGGACGAGCTACATGTCAGTGTTGGGGGCCTATTGGAAGTAGGCCGAATCAAAAAGAAAGGCTATTTTGGGAAGAAAGGCATACAAGAGGAAAGCAACAACTAGAAAGAAAAGCAGCATGCGCACATGCATGGAATACCTAATGACACTAGGGTTAGGGTTTTCGTAATACATTGTAATGGATGATGAGCCAAAAATGTATATATATATAGATACCTAGGAGGGTAGAAGGGGGTGAAAAGGTTCGGGCTAAGGAGTGTTACTCGTGTAAGAAGGAGTAACTGGTCTGTAACCCGACTATAATCTGATACCTTTGTGTAAGTTGTTGAGCTGAGGGAGAGAAAGTAACTATACCTTGAGGGTTAGATCATAGGCTGAGAATCCTGGTGTGAGCTAATCAGCCTCATAAAGGTCAAGGAGTCTGTTTTGTTAATGTATGAAAAAAACAAGTGTCATTTTCTCTTTTATGGATGGCCTTTCTAGATATAACTAGATCGACATTTTGCTAGATGATCAACACAAAACAACCTTCATCTACCCATGGGGGACTTTATCCTATTGGAAATTACCTTTTGGCCTTAAAAATTATGTAGCCACTTTTCAACGGGCTATGTTGTATGCGTTCCACGACATCAAACATATCATTGAACCTTATCTCGATGAATTACCAACTCACTCGACTCATCGACGAGACCACATTGATCACTGTAGAGCCATTTTTCTTCGATGAAGGTTTTAAAACATACATTTGAACCCCCATATCCAAATATGGGATTAGGGTGGATCCATTAAAATTCAAATCCATTCTTGCTTTATCCTCTCCCAAAAATCTTACCCAACTACAAAGTTTGCAAGGGAAGGCAAACTTTCTTCGCCATTTTATTTGTAATTACGCCAAAATCACTAAAGGATTCATGAGATTGATGTAGAAAGATGCCCCTTTCATCTGGGATGAAACTGATCGACACTCATTTGATGATCTCAAAAATGTAAATCTTTTGAACCTGCACAGAATAGATCTAGCTAAACAATAATACACGCATTTGCAGAGAGAATTGGAAAAAGAAGAAGGAGAGAAAGAATGAAAGAATTCTCATTAACCATATTCCACACTCAAAGAGTGAATAATTTACAATAGATATAGGAGACATGAGTAACTAATAAGCCATAGTGGTGGTCTAGAGTGATCTCGAAACACACCAGTAGTTACGAGAGTGAACTGTCACCTAGTCTAGTCTCTCAGGCAGTTATGGGAGTGAACTGCCACCTAGTTGACTTAACTAGTCAACTAGTCTTCAGTTAACTGACTGAACATAGAGTAGTGATGAGTTAACTTAGGGAATCAAGGTTAATGCACCAGTCTGGTGATGATACCAAGGCAAGTTTGAATTAGCATCGTGATGATCCCAATGTTGCATGGTGACAAAACCAATGAAACATCTAAACTCAACTCAACTAGTCAAACTGAAGTGTCAATTGAAAGAGAATATTCTCCAGGTGGAATATTCTCCCCTAAAATATAGGATACTGGATAATGACTAATAATGAATAATAAACAAGGAAAAACCTTAGGAAAAAGAAATCCTAGGTGTGTGTGAAGTAACTCCAACACCCCCCCTGAACATCACTATGGTGAAAATAAAGAATGGGCCCCAACGAGCCCATGTTAGGTACCCAAATACAAAAGATACACTGAAATAAATGAGGAAAGAGGGAAAACCTCATGGGAACCCCCCCCCCCTTCAAATTAAAATTCATAAAAAAAATATGAGAAGGAACAAAAAGAAGTTGCTAAACAATCGTGTCCTTCACTCCAAGAAGACCTCACAACTATGCAAGTTTGTGCTCATTGAAGATTTTGTTGAAGATGTAGATGTCTGCATAGATCTGATGAAGTATATGAACCATTGAGATGTCCAAATATATCCACTTTATCTTCTTGTAATGAATAATATCCAAATAAAGTTTGGATGAAATTTTGAAAACTGTGCGGTCGTTTTCGAAAAAGCACTGAAATTTTGTTGATTTTAAAATGATCATAAATTCACTTCTTGGACTCCGTTTTGGACGATTGTTTTTTTCAAATTGGATATTTTACTGAGAGGAATTCAAATATCCAATTTGTTTCTGCAAATATTTCTTAGAAAATATCATAATTGAGTCTGATGTGCGTGACTCCCTTTTTGTCTCCTGAGATGCATGCATTGTGCATGGAAAAGTGTCTGCATGTGACTCTTGAGATGCATGCCATAGATATTCCACATGAATTTTAGAAAACAAATCTGAAATGGAGTATACATCATCTTCAATTAATGGAATACAATTTGTTTCAAATACTTGTGTAGAAGACTCTTCAGAATAAGAGGCTTGATCTTCTGACGGTTTCTCTTCTGGCTCTATCTTTCCAATCCCCTGCATGAAATCTTCACAATCTTCTTTATTCCCAAATAGAACCTCCAATCTGGTCAATAATTAATTTGGAGTGAATTCTTGTGTGACATCACATACTTGGTGGAGAATTTCTGGATAAATAGACAAGCAGATAAATCCTATGGCCATATCTTGTCTATTGAGAAAGTCATTTTTCTCATTGGTAGAATTAGGACCTACTTCCATTTCCATGGTTATTTGGTATAAGACTCTACTTCTGAGAAAAATTCGAATCTTTGGATTCCACTCCAAATAGTTATGAGGCGTGAGAAGTATTATCGGTGAGTAAAACATAAATCCCATCTTTTCTACGTTCTTCAATTTTCAGTACCTGCAAAAATAATTTGGTGTAGCTTTTGCTTAGCAATCTTTCGGNCTTTAGAAAACAAGAGTGCATCCAGAGATTTTCTTTATTCATCAGATGTCTATTAAGCAATAATACAGTGCAGTAAAAACAAAGAAAACCAACGCACATGAGTAAGACATATGAACACCAGGATTTAAGGTGGAAACCCAAATCAGGAGAAAACCACCGTTGTCGTTGTCTCTGTCTTCAATGATTATTATTAAGAAAACATTCTACAACAGTGTACTAGTGTAGACTCATACTAGTACACAGGCTTCTACCCGCAGAAGGCTGCAACCTTCTCTCGTTTACCAGCCTTTCCTGGAAGGGATCTTCAACCCCCTGAAAATTGCACCAGTTTCTACTGGTAAGATGCTTATACTGAAGTCTTTAACCCTCAGATTCGCTGCTAATCACGTTTCATAAATTTTCACACTGGATCAGACTGATTCAACCCCGGATTCACCAGAGTTCTATGTACTGGCCATCATATTCTTTTAGAAGAGATAGTTCTGGCCTCTTTTTAAGATTGGTATTCCAAAATCACATCAATACACAATTTTCTAGTGACTATGATAACTACTGCAATTATCTCTTAAGGAAACACAGATCTACTGACTGCAAGACAGCTGCAAAGTCTCCTAAACACATATTAAACAAGACAATAAACCTGGAGATGATGCCTCCGCTCTTCTAGTTGCTAAACCCACTGTAGAGAACTCTCTGTCAATGTAGATCTGTCACCCCAACTGCCATAATGAGGTTCCTCCCTCCTCAAACCTTCCATACGGCCTGCACAGATGACCTCAACAACCTGTAGATGTCCCTACTGTCAGAAACTGGCCTCCACGTCCTGCAAAAAGACCCCTGCTGCTCAACAAAATCCTTATCGCCCGCCTTTTCTGCAGATCACCGCTAGAAAAGGGCATCGACCCCTTCTTAAGACCATGGGTCCAAAACCATTCAACTCTAAACCATTCTTTTGGTTTACTCCACAACGCTCTTATAATATTCGACTAGGGTTTTAAGATCTCGGTATAATGAACCAATAATGTGAAGGGAAAATCAAGTCCCTATTGCTCGGGTCCCTCATCAAATTTGAATTAAACTTATGCGCCCGTTTTTAAATCGGGTTTCAGCATTCCTTATGTAATGGTTTCTTTGCCTCTTGAGTTCGCAATTTTCCGATCCCCGACTTCCTCCGTGCTCCTGACACACATCCCACCGAATGGATGGTTTAGATTCCGCGTCGGGGTTTCCTCCCCAATCCTTCATTCACAGGAATACCGATTTACCGATTCCCGATACACTAGTCCTCCAACGAGCCTTTGACTTGCCACATGTCCTCCAGGGTGGCCCACATGCTATCTGCCTTATCAGGAAATCGCATATTGCGATTTCGCGATGTCTGATGCACTTGTTCACGGGACTCATGAAACTCCGATTACCGATTCTCCGATGAAGCACCTGCCACCTGTCCTCCAGGGTGGCCCACACGCTATCTTCCTTATCAGGAAATCGCATATCACGATTTCTCGATGTGTGATGCAATTGTTCACAGGGCTCGCGAAACTGCGATTCCCGATTCTCCGATGAAACCTTTCTCCCGGTGGTGCTCGATCGCTGCCACGTGTCCTTCCAAATGGACGGTCCCGATTATGTCGGGATTTCGAGATTTTTAATGTCCCGGTTCTCACGACCTTGAGAACTCCGATCTCCCGATGGCTTATCTCCCTCGCAGCTTCTACAGATCTAACGGCTGTCGGCGACCCTCTTCAGCGATCATACGCGCCCATCCTTTGCCTTATCCTTTTCCTTCAATGACAATATTTCCAACAATCTCCCCCTTTGTCATTGATTGCAATACTCAACCTCTGTCTTTTTCCTCTCCCTTTGACATCAATGGCAAGGAGTGGACAATACCATGCTCCCCCTGAGATCGTGCTGCATCGTCATAATGATCCAAGCGTCCCCGTAGTCAGAGCATTTAGAGATGCTTATCAGCATTGTACAACCAATTGAGGCTTCTGTACTTAGGTAGACCTGATCCTCTGCATGGCAGAGACTACTCTGGGTTTTTGGCGGAGATATTTGAACGCTTCCCTGGGTAGAGGTTTGGTAAATATATCAACAACTTGTTCTTTGGAGGAAACATATTCCAATTTCACCTTTTGCTCAAGAACTTGTTCTCGTAAGAAGTGATATTTGATGGGAGTGTGCTTAGTCTTGGAATGCATAACAAGATTCTTTGAGATACTGATGGCACTTGTATTATCACACATAATAGAGACATGAGTTGAACATTTGATTTGAAAGTCTTGAAGGGTTTGCATCATCCAAAGAAGTTGAGTACAACATGATGCTGCAGCCACATATTCTGCTTCTGCTGTAGATAAGGCAATGGAACTTTGTTTCTTGCTGAACCAGGATACTAACCGGGGCCCCATATATAATGCACCACCACTAGTGCTTTTGCGATCATCAACACTTCCAGCCCAATCTGCATCAGTGTATGCATGAAGAGTAAGATCAACATTCTTTGGATACCATAGTCCAAAGTCTTGAGTTCCTTGTAGATATTTGGATATTCTTTTCACAGCCTGAAGGTGAGTGTCGAGCTGCAGATATACCATGTAAATCAACATTTAATTGTCAACCCGGGAAGGTAGACTTAGAGGAACCAACACAGGAAATGCAGGGCTGAAGAGGGGGTTTAAAGGATGCCAAGCTACTCTTTGAATTGCTAAAAGAAACTTGCAGAAAGAAGCTACTGTACTCTACTCTACTCTGCTCTGCACTACCCGGTACTACTCGGTACTAATCGGTACTGCTCTGTAGATGCATGTAAAAGATAAACTGAAAACATATAAGTTCTGGCTACTTATCACTCCACACAACTCAGCAACCATCCTATGCAACTTTCTATTGGAATCAAACGGAACTTCTTCATCTCATGAGATACCCAAACTAGTTCCTGAATGTTGAGCATAAAACTGAAGAAATAAAATCAATGGTTGAAAAGATAATGCTAAACTTAAATCTTGGAATGCTAACCCTTGGTTGTAAAGAAATGAAATACTACTTCTATCACACCACTGAGCAAACTGCTGAAAGATGAAATCAAATCTGGAGTCTACTGTAAATGCTATACACAGCTC
>WSFP011447919.1:0-19985 GCA_009831015.1 Picea engelmannii | reverse complement strand
ATGTATGCCTTAGGTTTTCTCCTTTTTCTCTGAATATGAGACATGCTTGGGCTTCTCCTTGGACCTGCAAATGCATGATTTCTTCTACTGGAATGCCTTGCATATTGATGGCGTCTACTCATGCTTCTTTACTACCTATCATTCCCATGATCATATATTTTTCTATGTGATCTTGATGTTGATACTTGTCTATCACTAGTTGTTTGCTTGGCGCCAGAATCCTTGTTGACTTTCTTATGTAACATATTTAATCTCTGAAGTATCTCTTCCTGAGACTTCATAATCCTTTCATTATCGTCCCTATATATATGCACTTAGTTTTGCAGGATTATCATAGTTACAATCCTCTACCCGTCTCTTCTCCCATTAGACTCACTCTCAGCATTACCCATGCTAGAATGCCCAACATACCTCCAATTTATTATTCATGGTTGTAAAACCCTTGATCATCCTTCATGTCTCTATTTCTCATGTAGGAACTAAAGTTTTTTATTATGTATCTCTAATTTTGAAAGAATGTGCATGCAATAATTGTTGTTAGAATTAAGCATATTGCAAAATATTTGTCAATTAGATTACATGTCATTCTTCATTTTAAATTATGAAGAGCATTAATGCACTACTCTCAAGTAGGATTCCTTAAATGCATTCATTTTCGAAACAACTTTCGAATGACTATCCTCTTGTCTCAATCTGAGTTTTGAGCGAATAGTTATAGCAATTACAAGTTGCAATTTCCACTCTTTCGTTGCTACAAACCTCACTTTTATCACTTTCGAAGAAATATAGTGCCCAAATCAAAATTTTGGGTCAAAAAATCTCTTCCACTTCTCAAGATATTTCCAATGACCATTCATTTTCCCCAATACAAGCTTTGAGATGAAAGTTATGGTGGAAAAATAGTAAAGGAATAATCATTGGCACGTGCAACATAGTAGAAACGCTCAACAATCGTTCGATCATTTCTTGATTAGATCTTCGCTATTGATATTTCTTAATGGATTCATCGTGGATCTAAGTCATATCTCTTCTTCATACCTTCCATGAACATGCTACCAACACTTATCTTATTTTTCCTTCATAGACTCATGGACTCGCGGGCACCCAGACTCATAAACTTGTAATCTTCCTTTCATAACTTTGTCCGAGAAGTCTCAACACTTAACCATTTTTTTTCATCTACGAGGACTCATGGAATCATGGACCCATAATCATGTAATCCTCCCTTTCATAAGTTCATCTGAGAATTCCCAACACTTAGCCATTTTTCCATCTATGGGACTCGCAGACTCATAAACTTGTAACTTCCTTTCATAAGTTCGTCCGAGAAGTCCAAACACTTAACTATTTTTTCCACTTCTTAACACTTAAGTCCATATGAGAAGTCTCAATACTTAACCATTTTCCAGGATCTTATCACAGTTTCATAGGACTAACACTTAGCCTGCCACATGGATCCACATCACTCACCAATTTTCATCCCATCCAACATGTATCTGCCATCGTGGAAGTACACGTCTTTCTTCTTCCACATCAGCTGACACATGGCTTCCACGTCATGTCGACGTCATTGTATGGAAAAATACCTAAATTTATTCGATTTGATTATTTTTTAAATTTCCAAAGAGGCTCAATTATTCACATTACCCTTTAAATTCTTCTCAATTTTCCTGTATCAATTTAATAAAATAAGTTGCAGACATACTCTAGAAATTAATTCTCTACGAGTTTCCTCTTTAACGTTCTGCTAACTCGACCCATCCAGGATCAGGATTGAAAACTGGACTCTGATACCACTTTGTAATGTACCCAACCACCCAAGTTGGGCTAGGCCACACAAAAATCTCCCATTATCAGCTATGATACCAAAATGTAACGTACCTAGCCTCTAGATAAGAAACATTACATAAGGAATACACATAAAAATGAAACTTTTGCTAATTAAAGAAATTATTTTATTGTTAGTCAATTTATTGTAGCTTACAACTACAAATTTATAATAGATTTAGCTACAATCTATAACCATAAAACATATGCATCTAAAGAATGTTAATAATCAACATGAAATAGAAGTAAACCATTAATTACAGCAACATATAAGTCATTCTCATTCACGCGGAGTTCATGCACAACAATGACACATGTAAATAACTCAATACAAGATGAAACACATATCTTTAAACAAGAATCGTGCAAATAATTACTTGAAACAGGAGTTCCACTCAACCATAGTTTGATTGTTCCAAATCTCAACAACCAATCACCCTGGATTTGAGAGATCCCGAAGGCCCAAAGCTCAGAGCTCATCTCGATCATCCGTCGAAAAAGACCTGTGGTGCCAAATCTGGAAATCCGGAGGTATAACACTCTGAAGGAGTAAGTTGAGTGTGAGATGAGAATTCCCAAAAGGTCAGGGGCCAAAGTTGATCTCAACCCTTGATCACAGTCGAAACGTGGAAACAGTCTGCTAAATTCAGATAACTAACACTCTGGAAGAATTGGTTTGAGTTGTGTCAAGAATTCCAGAAGGGTCGGGAGTCCGAGTAAATATCGGCCGTTGATTTTTATGGATGCATGGCAGGAGATCTGAGAGTCCGAAGGTCCAATACTCCAAAGGGAATGGAGTACAGAGTCATGGGGACTCCCAGAGGTCCAAAGGTCGGATTCCATCCCATCCGTCCGTTGGAGGGGACACATGGCGCTATATTTTGTAGTTCAGAGAAATGACTCTCCGAAGGTTTCCTTGGAAGGAGCAATGGGGAATCCCAGAGCCCAGAGTCTTGAAGAAGATCACAACTGTCCAATTGTGGGGATGTGTGTGTTATCAATCCAAAAGTCACTCCCAGACTGTAAATGAGAGTAAGCTTGGTAACATAGAAATGTAAATGGATTAAAATGATTTGAATAAGTGCATGAGAAATATGAGAAAGAAAGGGAGAGGGCAACAAAAATTCTGCAAATGCATTCCATTGGGCATCAAGTCATAACACCCTACAGATCAAAGGCAATCAAACTGTATATCAAAAAAAGAGGTCTATAATGATGAGTAGAAGCATGGTGAATATGACAAAAGGAAGAACACCCATTTAAGAAAGATCCTTTCTGCAATAGATAAAGATTTTCTTAAACAATGAACAATGATTTGATGGGCAAGCTACAACAGATCCTCTGTTGTTCATGAATCCATCAATCAATGGAAGTTATGATCCTCAAAACCTGCAATATGTTAAAGAAAGATATAACAAAGAAGTTTGAAAACAAATAAGGCAATCTGATAACAACTCTCATGAATCTTTAATGGCAGAAAATTTCATAACAAACAGGCCCTCAGGCTTACAAATGAGCAACTATAACTGCTCCTACTCTCTCAAGCCTCTTTTGGCTCATGAATCCAACCCCTTCTCCAAGATATATTTCCTTATTTAAATAGACAATAGCATCCAAATGAACTAAGGAGGTCAAATCCCATCTCCTCCATTGGATTCTAAGCCTTGGAGATAGGTGGCAACAATCAAAGAGACAAAATCCAACAAACTGCTAATTTTCAGGAATTTGTTGGAAGTCATTAATAAAATGTCTCCACCTCATTGCATGAGGCATTTTCTAGAGAAAAATATTAGCTGCAGGTGTTCCTTGACATCTAAATAATCCTTTAGAAGTAATTCGAACTCTCCTTGACATGTGGCAACCTCCCAACAAGGTGAATATCAAAATCGTGACCGCTACAGGAAATTAGGCAGTGTCGTTGTAAAATAGTTGGGTAGTGCCACTTGTATGTCTGATATCTCTCAAACCATAACACATTTTGAAAAACTGAGAGAGATTTTTGTTATTTGGCATGGTATGGACAAAGACCTCCTCCAGTTTTCAAAAATACCTTCTCAATTGTTCAGAATCCAAGTTTCAAGTTAGTGACTACAAACTGGTAAAATAACTCTGCACAATTCGTTTTCTGCCAGAAATATTAGGTAGCACTTGTAGGTAGCACCACTTATGCTACGCCTGTGTGCAGATTTACGTAGAAATTTCAAAATGTAGCGCCTTCAATATCGAACGTGTGCAGAGCAGTTGGTGGTCTTTTATAATGTCGAACCCATTGTGTTTAGGTGTCTTGGAAGTATAGTAGGTTGTGCACTTTACCACTGAGGGAGTTAACACTTTAGCAAAAACCCAAAACTTTGATAGTTGTGCCTCTTCTAGCTGCAAATTCTTGTGCTAACTTAGGCTCCATGTGGGATAGAGTCCTCCTTGTGAGGCTCTAATAACCTTGTAGTTTTAGTGCCTTATCCTAGGGCTGCTCCCAACCTTTAACCTTTGCAATCTTCTTTGATCTGTGATCTTCAACTGAAACTAAATGCAAATGAAAACTGAAATTGACAAAAATGATGAAACTAATGCTTGTTCAGCAAGCTTATTACACACACCTACTCTAATTATTGGGAAAATGAAGCATTCAGGTTACATGAAACAACCAATGAAGCCATTTCATCATTTTTTCAACTGTTTGAAGCTTTGAAATGTGCTTCCTTAAGAACTAGAGATAATTATTACTTGAAGGCACATCAAAGAAACATTTGGCATTACACTTTCCATTGAAGAAATCAATGAGCCTAGGCCCACTTTCTACTTGCAGGCAGTCTACAAATGGATCCTGAAAAACATCATCAATACTTGCCCCTGCGACATTGCTTTGTGTAAAAAGGAAAAGTGTTGCATTAGGTCCTTCCTCCACTGTGCTTGGTTGTTGTATGGCTTGCTGATTTTCTGATTCATCCTCAATGCATATGGCCTTGGTCCACTCCTGGTCATGAGGTGTATTAGGAAAAAAGATTAGTGATGCTTGTCTTTCTTTAATTTCAACCTTTCTCATCTGATCACATGGCATTTGATCTTGGTTGCTTCATGAAACTGAGCTTGTGTCTTCAAGAGGAATAGGGGGTTGATAGGGTAATTCATCACAATTAGAAGTGTTTGGGAAAATACATTCTTTTTTATTATCTTCTGATTGTGAGAGATATTTATCATAGCTTGGCTTATGGTCCCCATTTCTTAGTTTTTCACCTTCTAAACTTAGATTATCATCTTCTTCTTCTTTTTCAGCAAAAAAAATATGACATGAGGGTTGAAACAAGTTATTGTTTTTTTGATGGGAAGGGTAATTTTCTAATATAAGGTCTTCAACAGATTGTTCATGGAAATCATCTTCATAATCATCATACAAAGGTGAATCAATGACCATTTCACTATTAGTGGCTGAGGGGATTAGTACAATACATGGGACAACTGGATGTTCAGTGAAAACATCCTCATAGTCATCAAAACTTGGCAAATCATGGCACACTGGTTCATTAACAATAGGAGGGATTACAACAACAACCCGTAAGCTATGAATTCGTTCATGACAAGATGCAACATTATTATCATGATGAAATAAATCTAAACCTAAGATGACCTCTTGACTTAAAGAATCGAGAAAAGGAGGAAAAAGGGAAATGATGGATTGTCCATATTGATCATTCTCTTGGGGACCTAGAATTTGACATGAATGATTCATTTTTTCTTCAAATTTAGGAAAATCATTATGAAAATCATTATGAAAATCATCATTTGATTCCTGCTCTCTATAATCATCCCCTTCATCATCACTACTATAGGAATCACTTGTTGAATCTTGAATATATGATGCATACCCCTCACAACAATTCTCAAAAATTCTTTCAGCTGGAAAAATTATCTTTCAATGAGAATAAAAAACATCATGAAAGTCCTTCAAAGAGAAAATACTAGAAGCAGGGAGTGTTCTATACCATTGCCTCACATCGCCTTCCAATGAATACATGAACATTTTCATCAATATATCTTCATGATGGATGTCAAGCTGTTGCATCAAAGCATGAAATTCATGAACATGATCAAAAGGGTTGTCATCATCATCTTCATAAAATCTAGGCAGCAGATCTTGCCATTCATCAATTTGAGGCACAAGATGTGGATAACCATATATGGCTAAGAAATTGAGTGAGGCAAAACTCCTGGCCAGGATAGCCTTCATAGCCATTTGATTTTTATCATCCCCAATGGAGTCACCAACATATTCTGAACAATGGAGTCGCCATGGTGAATGTGTAGTCTTGAAGGTGTCCAACTTCAATCACCATCTAAAGCTGGAGTTGTGCAATGTCGTTCTTCCTAGAGAGATTTTCAATCTGCTCAAATCCTTCCCTGGCAATGGAGCCAATTATATTATCAATCCAAGAGTCACTCCCAGGATGGAAATGAGATTCGAACATGCATTTTACCTACAGACTAATAGGTTAGAGATTCAAACATGTATTTAACAAACTACGAAGAACTCATAAATTGGGACGAGAAAAGTATTTCTTTACTACTTTGAATGAATCAACTTACAATGTCGAGACCGGCCACTGCTCTACAAACCTGATCCTGGGCTCCTCTTCAAATGTCCTCCAACTTCTTTGCTCTGTATTTCTCCTTGCACACTAATGCCTAAAGATTTGGGACAATGGGAATATGAATTTGAGTAGATTTTCTTTACTATCATTCTCCTCCTTCCAAATGGTACCCCTACCCCTTCTTTTATAGGCTAGAAGGAGCTAGGTATTTGGTCGAACCCTCAGCCATGCATGGACAGAAGGTTTAGTTAACTCACCCAAAGTTGTGTGTTCCATTGGCATATTTCCTTTTTTCGTGCTTTTGTAGGTACATGTGGGTTGTTTTAGGTCAGCTAGCATGTACACGCATGCAGTAATGGAGTAGGGCATGTGGGCCTTTATAAAAGAGGTGTTTTAAAGAGTTGTTCAACAGTGTTTTGGCAAAGAAGGAATCTGAGATGGCCTGATGCCAGGTAAGCATGTCTGGTGCAATTTAGGGTTATAACATATGCGCCCTAATATGTGAGGTCAGAAGAGAATCTGATGGCCGAAATACATTAACAATCTTCACTGTTGTGCTGAACAATTGAGCCCAAGGATCAGGAACCGGAGGTGTTGTCTGCAAAATAAAAATTGTCTCACCGAGGTAGGCATACCCATGCTCGGGACAAAATAGAATCATGGCTACCAATCAAATACACTGTATATCCATGTCATATAACTATATAAATAGTAGCCACGAACAATACACAACGAAGCTACATCTCGAAATCAAAAAGATATACATATAGAGTATCCATCTTCTAGAAGCTGATACGGCCTGATGGATAGAGATAAGGTCTTCAAAGCTCGAGCAACAACTTCAAAATATTCAAAACTTAGGTAGGAGTGTAATATGAGTGTACGACTACACTACCCAGAGGTCTTCGACGACTCGTCGGTCATGGACTAGATAATCTTGATGATCAGACTGAAAGCTTCATTGATTTCTAATAAGGACTTGATTGGACGTTCAGGATGGTCGAGTATGAGGGAAAGAGACAAACTGCAGAGGGGCCGACTCAGGCTTGGTGAAAAAATTTCCTTGGAAAACAACACGACAAATGATGAGACTCAGGCAACATGGCTTTAACATAAGTCTACGAGGCAGGAGGCAATGCAAACTCTCCATATGTTTGGAAGAATAACCAAATGGAGGAGGACATAGCTCTATGTAGCGAGAACAAATTCCTAAGGTCATATTAAATCCCAGGGTTTGAAAAACAAACGGACATATGTGCTTTATCCAAGGGCGACTCATTATGCTGCCAATAAAGAAAATACTTTTCCCTTCCTCTTTTTGGGGTATATTTGATTTTTTTTTTGTCTTTTTTCAATAATTTTGGAAAAAGAATAAAAGAATGTTACGTTACAAAGGAGGATTGAGTGTCACAAACGTACTATTTCCAAGCGCACGGAACACACAGATGCTCAGGGCAAAGGGACATATGCAAGAAAAGGACACTCGGGAAAAATCTTCCAAGGGCCAAAGGTGTCAAGACGCAGAGGCAAAGTGCTACAGGGCTTGCGTATAAGGCATGCTTCAGATGGTTCAATTGAGAGTAACATGGAGCCAGCATTAGGCCAAAGACACAAGTATGCAAATGCGATTAATAAAACACACAATGGTAACGTCCTTCAATGTAAGCTTAACGAGCCCAGAGAAGGTAAGCTCGAGAGTTTTTCATATTTAGAGAGTCTGAAAAAGTGTAAAAGGAGACTCCATTGGGGTACCTTTTTCGAAAGTAGTCTAGTTGGTTCGAAAAAGGGGTAAACTAGCACCGACAAGACGTCTTATTCAAAACCATTTTTAATGAGTGTGATAAAGACAAGATCACTCGGCAATTTTTTCACTTTTAAGGAGTTTGAAAAAAGCTTAACTATGGACTCCATCAGGAATGTTTTTCTGGACCATTTTAACGAGTGTGAAAGAATAAGGTCACTCGACGATCTTTTCAATTTTAGGGAGTCTGAAAAGAGCTTAACTATGGACTCTGTGGGGGTTCCTTTTTCGTAAATTTAGTCCCTCAGGCCCAAAAAAGGGGTAAAATTATACCTGAGGGTACTCTTATAGAGAACAAAAGTTCCTTAGAGTATACCTTTGTTCGTATAGTTGACCGTCTGGACTGAAAAAGGGTTAAACTACCACCGGACAGACGTGACTTCAAATTTTAGTTTAACGAGCGTGAAAGGCCACAAGATCGCTCGACAATATTTTCATGTTTAGAGGGTCTGAAAAGGGTTTAAAAGAAGACTCGTGTAAGGAACGTTCTTCTGGACCAATTTAATGAGTGTGAAGAAACAAGGTCACTCGACAATATTTTCATCTTTAGGGAGTCTGAAAAGGGCTTAAAGAAGACTCCATGGGGGCTACAAATCATGTATGAAATTGGTTCAGGTATAGCCCGCTGCTAGGCTCAGACCAAGAGTCTCTTCGATAATCAACTTGGGAAGTCTCCCAAAAGGGAAGAAAACACAAACCACAGTGTAAGTCCTCCTGCAGGATAGAAATCATAGTCATGGCTTCAAGGATAGCTTCATCTGAAGGCAATTCAAAATCCGATAAATCACACAAATGAGGGTCAATAGTCCCAAAGGTTGAAGTAAATTGACCATACTCCATATGACAATGGAGGTTCTGACCAGGATTGACCGAGTCTATCAGCGAAGAATCACGATCACAAGGGCTTGAGGATCTACTAACAACGAGATCAGACTCATAAGGATACTCAAGCCCACTTGGACCAAGAGGAGGAAGTGAGGGATCCCATGCCCCCATTGGATAAACCAAAGGATCAATTGCTGAGACCAAGTCTCGAGAGGGAAAACATGATTGCACAGGTTCTTTCTCAGAAGCAATTGAACACCGAGGATAAGATGCCACATAATTAACCTGTGGCGGGGTAGAGTCTACACGAACACTAGGAACATATAAAGGGGTAGTTTGAAATAATGTTGAATTAGGATGGTGATTATTAGATGCCAGTTGGTTGATAGTGACAATGCTTCCATTGTGAGGGAAATGAATCACCCGAAAGAGTGTAGACACCACAACATTCATAGCATATACATAATCCCGCCCAAGAAGCATATTGAAATCTAATGGGCCTTGCACCACTATAACATCGACACAGACAATCTTCCCACCTAACGAGATAGGAAACTGAGGAAGAACCCCCAAATATTCATTAGGATGTCTGTCAAAAGCCAACAGTTCATGCGAAGAAGACACAAGCTCAAGAGATCCCAAGACTTTCCAAACCGAGGAGGATAAAATACTTGCAGAGGATCCTTCATCCACAATACATGGATAAATGTTTGTTGAATTAACTTCAACCCTTATTTGAAAAGGTGCAGCAAAAGGAAGATGAGGCTCAACAAGGTCATTCCAATTAAAGGAAACCATCCTAAATCTTGGAGGGGGTGTGCTCGGAACGAGCGGAATGCCCCCTTGTTTTGAAAGCATTGAACCGAAAATGCTAAAAACATATTCGGTAGACACGTCACTCCCCAAAAGAAGAGTGGGATCATCCGATGACTGCATCGACATGACCACTTTTGCAACCAATGGTTGAATAGGCTGTGATACTACATGGTCTAAAGGTACCTCACCCCCCAGAAGAGGAGTAGGATCAACCAATGACTGCATTGACATGACCACTTTTGCAACCAATGGATGAATAAGTTGCGAGACTGCATGGTCTAAAGGTACCTCACCCCCCAGAAGAGGAGTGGGATCAGCCAATGACTACATCGGCATGACCACTTTCGTAACCAATGGTTGAATAGGCTGTGAGGAAACCTTAGAAGACTCAAAATCAGAAGAGCTTGCAGACATGGACCACAATCTTCGTACCTCTGGAAGGCCAGGGCACAAATGAGTAAGGTGATCTCCCTTGCAAAGCTTACAAGGGAACTTAAGCTTATGTCCTATCCGTATAGGTTTCTCAACAGAATCAATGCCCCAAGCATGACTGGTAGTGGTTGGTTGCACATCTCCAACATGACTTGTATAGGTTGGTGATGGGTCGATAACATGACTCGCAGAGGCTACAGACCTATTGCCAGTATGACTAGCAGGGACTGGACTTTTTCCCCCAACATGACTTGCAGAGGGTGGGTGATTTCCCCCAGCATAGCTTGCAGAGGTTGGGTGTTGGTCTTCAACGTGACTTGTAGAGGTTGTCAACCTATCTCCAACATGACTCACAGAGGTTGGTGATTTCTTCTTCCTATTCTTCCTCTTTCTATTTCATTTAGACTTCCGGTTACTAGTAACTGTCCTTTCACCAGAGGCAGGAGAAGGAAGAGGAGAAGACTTTGCTGACAAAGAAACATCAACAGGATGCCCATGACATAAAGTGCTTAACTGAGAAGCGTCAAGAGCATTTGGGACATTTGGAATGGTACCCAACCAAACCGATAGTCCCACATTCAACCCAGGAATGTACAAAGTGGCCATCAAAGGGACACCAACATTTCCGAAGAAAGGAAAAGCACAAGAATCCCCTTGCGAAGGGGTTCCTTGGTTGGTATCGTCAGTAACCTTAGCCATGAAGATCTTATGCATAGGTTCTTCCCTTGCAGGATCATTCAAATCCGTAAAAGTCTCACACTGACTCTAGTGAACTATTGGTATCAAAACAACGCCTATAAAGAGGTGGCTCCACGTTTCTAAGAGGAAGACCAAAAAGTTTGCAGAGGCATTCCATTAGGCATGGAGTCATAACACCCTACGGATCAAAGGCAATCAAACTGTATATCAGACAAAGAGGTATATAATGATGAGTAGAAGCATGGTGAATATGAAAAAATGGAGAACACCCATTTAACAGAGATCCTTTCTGCAATAGATAAATATTTTCTTAAACAATGAACAATGATTTAATGGGCAAGCTAAAACAGATGCTCTATTGTTCATGAATCCATCAATCAGTGGCATATATGATCCTCAAAACCTGCAATATGTTCAAGCAAGAAGATAACAAAGAAGTTTGAAAACAAAGAAGAAAATATGATAAAAGCTCTCATGAATCTTTAATGGCAGAAAATTTCATAACAAACAGGCCCTCAGGCTTACAAATGAGCAACTCTAACTGCTCCTACTCTCTCAAGCCTCTCTTGGATCATGAATCCAACCTCTTATCCAAGAGATATTTCCTTCTTTAAATAAATAATAGCATCCAAATGAAATAAGGAGGTCGAATCCCATCTCCTCCATTGGATTCTAAGCCTTGGAGATAGGTGGCAACAATCAAAGAGACAAAAATCCAACAAACTGCTAATTTTCATAAATTTGTTGGAAGTCATTAATAAAATGTCTCCACCTCATTGGATGAGGCCTTTGCTGGAGATAAATATTAGGTGCAGGTGTCTCTTGAAATCTAATTGATCCTTGAGAAGGAATTTGAACCCTCCTTGACATGTGGCAACCTCCCAACAAGGAAAATATCAAAATCGTGACCGCTACAGGAAATTAGGTAGCGTCGTTGTAAAACAGTTGGGTAGCACCACTTCTATGTCTGATATCTCTCAAACCATAACACATTTTGAAACACTGAGAGAGGTTTTTGTTATTTGGCATACTATAGACAAAAACCTCCTCCAGTTTTCAAAAATACCTTCTCAATTGTTCAGAGTCCAAGTTTCAAGTTAGCGACTAAAAACTAGTAAAATAACTCTGCACAATTCGTTTTCTGCCAAAAATATTAGTTATCGCCTGTAGGTAGTGCCACTTATGTTGCGCCTGTGTGCATATTTAGGTAGAAATGTAAAAACACAGTGCCTTCAATCTTGAATTTGTGCAGAGCGGTTGGTGGTGTTTTATAATGTCGAACCCATTGTGTTTAGGTGTCTTGGAAATATAGTAGGTTGTGCACTTTACCACTAAGGGAGTTAACACTTTAGCAAAAACCCAAAACTCTGATAGTTATGCCTCTTCTAGATGCAAATTTTTTTGCTAACAGTGTGGACCATTGATTTCAGTGGATGTGTGGCACTGAATCTGGAGGTCCGGATATTTGACACTTCAGAGGTAATACAAGTTGGTGCAGCTAGGACTCCCGAAGGTTGGAGAGGATCCTAGCCATTGGTTGATGGAAGCATGGGATCTATTGATCTGTTAGCCTTCAAAGGTCTACCAGTTCGAAACTCCGAGGTAACTTAGGTGTGGTGCATTGAATAGGCCTGAAGCCCAAAGTATATCATCGATCAGGTGGTGTAACGGGAGCCATCTGATCTACGTCGGAATTTGACTCTCTGAGGATATAGAGTATTGGAAGCATCGTGCAATGGAAAGCTCTGGAGCCCGGAGTCATTGTGAGTTGTTGATCTCGATGGGTGTTGTGAGTCATTGATTCTCGACATTCGACTATTTGTGAGTTCACGTATTTGGAGGTTTTGGGAGGTGTCAAGTGTAGAACTCCCAAAGCCCAAAGTGTCCGGAGTGCCGAAGAAACACATTTGTTTTGGCGTCTGGTCCCAACACTTGGTCATATGAAATTTTTTTCAAGAAGAAGGGGATTAAAGAAAGAGCCCACAATGTTTTGTTGGACCTGCACCTTAGGAGGTTAAGGACCTATGTGCATTTAGAGGGGATCCAACAGGGATCCGAGAGATAATCCGGCTGCAAATTCAAATGATCCTAGACCGGGAGGTCGAGAGGACTTCGAGAGTGGGAGGGGGTCTGCATAAAGTGGTATCAGAGCCTGATTTTATTTACAGATAGAAAGCATGAGGAGAAAACAGAGTATTGATTCTCTGTGAATATTGTTTGCAAGTGTGCAGTAGTCAGTAGACAACGAGGAGGGCTGCAGAAGAAAGCCAGTGGTGCTCTCAGTTGCTGAACAAGCGAAGCAAACAACCAGGTGGTATGAAGGGAAATAACTAGTTGTGTTCTTAAGGTAGAGAAAAATAAAATGGCTATTGAAGGCCATAGGAAAGGTAAGAGAGAATACGTCCAGTAGGTAAACAAAGCACATATGGATAAATAGCTCGAGGAGATTAGAGAAGAACTCGATAGGTTAATGTTGAAGATGAAATAAGAAGCGATAGGAGGATGGAAGTACGGATGGCCATTGAAGCAGAAAGTAAGGTGGCATGTCCAGCTGTTGGTTGCCAAGAGGCAGTGCCAGGTATTGAGGAAGTGGTTGAGGCATGCTAAAAACCTCAATGACACAAAGGATAAGATGGTTTGCATTTGTGAACTAGATATTGAAGAAACCCTTAGTGAGGAGGAAGAGAGATCAAGAAGAGATATTGTAGACTGTTGGGAGGGAAGAAATGAAATTTCATATTTCCAGGGGGGAAAGGAAGAAGTGAGATTGTCTGATAATCTCAAGAACTCATAGGTGAGTTTAGATCAGCTAGAAATGTTGACAGAGGAGGAGGATCATAGGTTTATTCTAATCATTGGAGGAATCATAATATTCCTGCCAAGTAGCCCAATCGAGACTAGTGCATGTGATGAAAGTGAAGAAGAACGAAGACAGTCAGTAGAGACTGTCGTGGGAGAGGAGAAGGATCATAAATTGACATCTACCCAAGAAATGGAAGGAGAATAATTGGTCCATGGGTATGACCAATAGACTAGAAAAGAGGAGCATTCAGATAAGATGTTCACTCAGTGGGAGAAGGAGTTAAAGTTGTTGGAGGATTGGTTAAACCATCCAGAGACAGAGGAAGACTTCCAGGAGACATTCATGTAGAACGAAGAAGAATTCTAGCCCGAGGAGTAGTTGGATGAAGTTGGACTTGTACCAACACTTAAAGAGGCAAATAAACTAGCAGAAGTTAGCTTGTCAAGAAAGATGGCTGAGCAGAAGCTCAGTAACATGGATGCATAATTTGAGCCTGCAGTGGAGTGGAAAGTTAGTGCCACATGAGATGAAGTTATCATGGGAGATCAGATGATCTTCCCTTTGATATATATGAGGAAGAGAATATGTAGCAACAAAGAATACTGCAAAGAAGGAGCCAACCAGTAGATCAAATATTAATAGAAAAGAGCATTTTTTCCTGCCCATGAGGTTTCTATGTGTTTTTTATGAATATTTTCTTTTGAATGTATTTACTGTGCTTTTATATGAATTCCATGGATGTATGAATGATTCATTTGAAGGAGTTAGGTAGATTTACCTATCTTTAGTTTTCTAAGTGTTCTGGGCTCTTAGGATTGTGCAAGGAGTGCACACCAGAGTTAGTAGAAACTCTATGAAGCCAATGCAAGGCATGCACTTGAACTTTGTTTTGCGTTCAGATAAGAGCATGCCAGGTGGGCACACCAGAGTCATTATAAAGGTTAGAAGGGAAAGTGGTCCTAGGAAGACAGACCAAAGTTGTTGAACACTCTGAGGAGAAATCTCTGCAAGGAGTGCATTGAGTGAGCACAAGGAGTGCGTAGGTGAGTCTTTAAAATTCCTAGATTGCAGGAGAAGTGAAAGTGTGTGCCAATACTTCATCTAAAGTATTGAACAAGCTGAAGAGAAAGAGCATATTTTCTGCCAGGAGAGTAGAAGGATTCGTTGAAGGAGAAAAGGAACTAAACCCTTTGAATTCCAAGCCATCTAGAGAGCGTAGGCAAAGTGGTGAAAGTGTGCATAGAAAACCCTTTCAAAGTGTGCATAGGTTAAGGACCTTCAAGGTTCATATTGTTGAAGAAGCACAAGGAGTGAATAGGTGATATTCAAAGGTCTCAAGTGCAGTAGTCCCTGAAAGGTGTTTAGATGCCGAGACCCTTTGAAGTTCAAGTCATTTCAAGCTCGGGAGGGATAACATTTTCCAAAGAAAAAAAATATCCGAGGAGGAAGCTATAGCAGCTGTCAATCTCGGTCGAAGGGAAGATATGGACCATTAGATCAAGCCTAGAAAGGACAAGGAGAACGCAGAGGAGAGAAACATATACTAGTCATTGGATCTGAGCAAGTGGATTGAAGACCATCTTATCTAGGTAAGTTGCACAAGTTTTAATCCCTCGAAGTCCTTCAGACTTCAGAAGTTCAGATTTATTCATTTTATTACGCGGAGGAAACATGTCTCCCGAAGTCCTGAAGCTCGGAGTGGATCTGGGTCATCCATTGTTGAGGACACGTGTCAGAATATCTCGAAGTTAGGAGATCTTGTTCTTTAGAGGAAGTGGAGCATAGGCACTAAGGGTCGTGAGTCTCGCAAGCTCCAAAAGATAGATTAATTTGTAGCCTTCAACACAGAGTACATGTTTCAGCAAATCGTTGAATCCAGAAGATCAACAGTCTGGGAGATCAAAGGCATGGAGTATTCGAAACTCCCGAAGCTCCGAACAGTGGAGTAGATCCTCACCATCCATCAGAGAGGACGTGTGTCAACAGATAATATGTGGTCCAGAGACTTGGAAATCTAGAGGAAAAGAGGTGAATTTTTCTTGGAGTCGAGAACTCCTAAAGGCTCGAAGCCCGTAGCTCGTCTCGATCCATAGGTATAAGACTCTAGAGGTGTAAGTTGAGTGTGAGATGAGATTTCCCAAAGGGTCAGGATTTAGAGTTGATCTCAACCCTTGATCACAGTAGACACATGGAAACAGTCTGCTGAATCTGAATAACTAACACTTCGGAAGAATTGGTTCGAGTTGCATCAAGAATTCCTGAAGGTCCGGGAACCAGAGTAAATCTCGGTTGTTGAATTTTCATGGATGCGTGGCAGGAGATCTGAGAGTTCAGAGGTCCAATACTTCAGAGGGAACAAAGTGTAGAGTCGTGGGGACTCCCGAAGGCCCAAAGGCTAGAGTCCATCCCAGTCGTCCGTTAGAGGGGACACGTGGCGCTAGATTTTGTAGTTCGGAGAAATGACTCTTCGGAGGTTTTGTTGGAAGGCGCATTGGGGACTCTCGAAGCCTCAAGTCCCAAAGCAAATCACAACCTTCCAATTATGAGGATGTGTGGACCGCTTGTTTTAGTGGATGTGTGGTGCTAAATTTGGAGGTCTGGAGACTTGACACTCTGGAGGTAATACAAGTTGGTGTAGCTAGGACTCTCGAAGGTCAGAGTCTTGGAGAGGATCATAGCCATTAGTTGTTGGAAGCGTGGGAGCCGTTGATCTGTTAGTCTTCGGAGGTCCGCTAGTTCGACACTCCGGGGGAACTGAGGTGTGGTGCATCAAAGAGGCCTGAAGCTCGGAGTCATGAAGCGAGTATAGATCGTCGATCGGGTGGTGGAACAAGATCCTTCCAATCTACTTCATAGTTCAGCTCTTCGGGGATACTCTAGTATTGGAAGCATCGTGCAGTGGAAATATATGGAGCCCAGAGTCATTGTGAGTCGTCTATCTTGATGGGTGTTGTGATTCATTGATTCTCTTTGACGTTCGGCTATTCGTGAGTTCGTGAGTTTGGGAGGTGTCAAGAGTAGAACTCCCAGAGTGTCGAAGCAACACATTTTGTTTGGCACATGGTCCTAGCCCTTGGTCATATGAAAATTCCACTGGGAAGAAGGGGGCTAAGGCCTGAAACTGATTTTTTTAAGGGTTATAAAGAAGGGGCTTAAATAAAGAGCCTACAGGGTTTTATTGGACCTATGCCTTAGGAGCTTAAGGACCTGTGTGCATTTAGAGGGGATCCAATAGAGATCTGAGAGCTAATCCAACTGTGAATTCAAACCATCCTAGACCGGGAGGTCGAGCGGACCTTGGGAATGGGAGAGGGTCTACATTAGCTAGTAATCCAAAAAAGAGGGTCGTCTCTCAAAGTCCACTCACATTTCATAAAACTCATAATCCAACTGATATTATCCTACAACTATCTTGACTTTTCTACTATCTTTCTTCGTCTTCACTTTCCCAACCCAAGGAATGTACCATTCGTTTATCAGGGATCACCCAAGGCATGTACCATTCATTTATCAAGGATAACCTAAGGGATATACCATCCATTTATCAAGGTTAACCCAAGGGATGTACCATCTATTTATCATGGGTAACCCAATGAATGTGCCATTCATTTATTAGGGTCTCCCTGGCATAGGTAACTAGGAATCTCTCAACTGGTAACTCAAGGGAACTTTCTACTAGAAAACCTATCATCAAACCAATAACAAACACTTGTTTTTTTAGTGCAACTCACCTAGGAGTTCACTCTTCAATCCTGGAAATCTAGCTCTTCAATTTTCCATCTCTGATTCGCTCCAGTGACGCTCCAGTTATGCTCCAGAATTCTCCCTCCATGGATGCACCAACTCAAAGCTCTCCCTCTTTCTCTCTCCTTCTTCTTGTTTTTTTTCCCATGCACAAACTTCACTGACTAAAAACGATTGTCCCAACCAATACAAATTTCCTCTATTGTGCCTTTCCTTTCTTGAATTACATTCTTCCCCAATCCGATTCTACTCAACCCCCATGTTCCCAATAACTTTGGGATGACACCACTCACACCCACCCTCTTACATGTATTCAATGATTATCTTTGGAAACACTCAATCAAAATGATGTGACCACTCACATCCACCCTCTTACATGTATTCAATGATTGGCTTTGGGAACACTCAATCAGAATTGAGAAGTTCATATACAATTAGCAAGTTTAGGAAAATGGGTTAGATTGATACACATGGGTAATTCCCTCCTTTGACCCCTCTTGGCCATTATCCTAGACACCTACCTCTCTTGTGGATTAATTCATCCCCCATTTCTTGTTCATGTCCCCTTAGCAACGGACATCACATTTTTATTATTAAAACATTGAAATACAATTCACATATTACATCGCTTGGTCATAGCCACATATTATCTCCACATAAGAATGAATTAAATTGGGGATTATAAAGGGGATGTTACAATAACAAACTTAAATGATTACCATTTGGTAAAATCCACCTTCAGTTGGAAAGACTTGCATAGGAACACTAACACCAAAGTTGGCACTTGGCTCACCAATCATCATGTGATTGGCTAATGGCCCAAGTCCACCTAGGGCTTGAGCAAAGGAATGAAAAAGGTGACATCCTATTTCCAACACCCATTGGATGATGTCTGGGATGGAAGGTATTATGCACTATGCTAGAATGAAAGCCAAAATATTTATTTCTTTTTTCATCAAAGCCATGTAGGTTTCGACTAAAACCATCTATAGGGTGTGAAAGGAAAGAAGGTCCTCCAACTCTAAATCCAAAACCTTTTGTTGGACCACCCATTGGACCACCTGTTGGACTAATATTTTCTCTACCTGATGATTGGCCCATGTAATATTTCCCTGGACTTCTTAGCAGAGCCAGAGGATCCACTTGACTATGACCAAATTTCAACCTAGATCCCATAAAATAAGGCCTTATTCTAGTTGCCTCAAGTCTCCTTCCCATCATATCTTCATGGATTCTAGGAAGCCTTGATCTATCTCCAATTTCCAATGAAAACATTGATGGCCCTCCATTGCTTGATGAAAATGAGCCAAGTGATTAGTACAGAGGAAATAACTTCGAAGGACCACCGATGGGAATTCTTGTTGAACTAAGAACATATTTAGAGTTGGCATCGGGAAAAAAACCATGGGGACCCATTTCAAGAGGCCTTGATGTAAGAGTAATTTGATCAAACTTTGATGTGGGTGTTGGATAACTCTTTTGATGGTGTGTTGAAGGAAATGGCTCATCATGATTCAATGATAACTAACCATCAAACTATCCATGCTTATATTTTCTTGAATTCTCTTGGAATTCCTTCATGTCTGCAACTTGTCTACTAGTTTCTTGATGCATAGAATGAAAGGCACCTTCTTCACCTATTATTGGAGGAAAGGGAGGATCATGCATTCCTATGAGGAAATGAAGGAGCCTAATTTATAAGTATGATGTGATGGAAGTGCTTAAGGAATCTCACCTCTAATCTTCTTTCACCACTAATTATGATAACGATAAGTGGTTAATGGAGAATGGTTAGCGCTAAAATTTCCTATTTTATTAGAGGAGTGGGGAACCAAGTGTTTAAGGTTATGAACTTCCTCAAGCCACCTTGACCCTCATTCCATTTTTGGAAATTTGGTCATGCAAAAGTTGGGGGAAATTCCACATACAAGCAAGAATTAAAGGATATTGTTGGGATTTTAGAAGGGTTGGAAAAGTTGTAGTTGAAGGATGGAGTTTCTCTAAAGCCCTTGGGGCCATATTATTTTTTTGTATCAATATCTAGTACAAATAGAAAAGATAAGCTTCATGATAATTGTATGTGAGACACAACCATCAAAGAGGTGATATGTTCTTAATAATGGATATATTGCTTGTAAACATGGAAGTTGTACAAAATTCAATATCTCTTACTTATTACTCATATTACATATAATCTTTATCCTAGCTCATACAAAGGCAATTTGATGTCTATGTGTTTTGTACAAAGATTAATTAAAAAAAAACTTGTTTATGTACATATTTGGAAGAAGCCTCATCATTGAGTTTATTGTAACTAAGTAATGCATGAAATAAACTCAATCTAACTAACTAATGTAACTAGCATTGTAACTATCTAATGATGCAAGATAAGTAAATGATTTGTACCTTGTCGAAAATGCGTTGTGGATCGTGGAATTGACCACCCTTCAAA
>ML871005.1:8551-19986 GCA_009831015.1 Picea engelmannii | reverse complement strand
GAAAGTAATAATTATAAAATTAATCAAGCCTCAAATCACGATTACCTTTTAATAACCTAAATCAATCTTCGCCATCTCGGGTGTTGAAGACTCAAAATGTTAAAGGAAAATCCCCGATATAGTGAGTAGCGAGATGTTGATTAACGTTGGTGAGACAGGATTAATTAAACTAAATAAAGACATATCCCGTGCTTTGAGGCTTCCACAATTCACGAGGAAACCTTTTCACACAATACGCCAACTAACTTTTAAACCGCCAAAATTTATCACATTAATGAGGAAATAGGGTAAATCTATTAATACAAGATTGGATTTTTATGGAAAAAATTTATTTCTAAATATGATTGGACAGGGTTATTTTCGAAAGGTACCGATTTTTCAAATATATATAAGAGCTGCGTTTCATTATAACAAATGCATTTTCATAGCACACAGAGCTCATCACTTCTGAGTAAACTGACTTCTGTATGTATACGCAGTTCTATCGTAGAAGAGCTAAAGCGCAAGCGTCAGCCATGGCTCCGCGAAAACAGCAAAGCCAAATGTTGAGATTTCAGGACAAGGCTCAGATAATGTCTCCGATACTTCACCCCGAAGCATTGACTCGGTCCCTAACTGGTCATTTGTTTCAGACATTCTGCAATTAGAATTGGTGGATTATTCCGATGACTCCGACGACAATGAAAGAGATGATATAACCACCAAATACAAAATAGTCGTCCAATCCGGAATGCACAGAGTAGCAGCCAGGCCACGGTTTCTTCCGTATTACGACATGGTCCGATGGGCATTGGATCATGTGGACATACCGACCAAGACTATCATGAACGAGTAGAGGGTCACCATCGGGACTTTTAGGCCTGAGCATCTGCAAACCATGTATAAGCTACCCACGACGTTCGACCACACATAAGGCGCTGAGTTCTTGGAGGAATTCAAGGAGAAGGAGTGCATACAGTATGATAAAACCATGTCCGGTTTGATAAAGGATTGGGTTTCTCACACCGCAAATTTCAGAGCTAATGACCAAGGCATTTATTCAATCGCTTCATTAGAACCGTAGTATAAATATGTGGCCATGATGACATTTCGGTTATATGGGAAAGAGGACACATCACATTTTTTCCTTGCATGGGTGCCTCTAATGTTTCGGGTCGCAGAAGATTGCTCCTTTGATTGGGCAAAGATGCTTTCGGATAGCTTGACCAATCGGGTCACAGAGTATCAGGAGCAGAAGGAGGCTGGGAAGGCTTCATCATTCTTCATGTCCGTGTACATTATGGACGCAATTTGTTCTATGAAACCATTCCCATTGATGAGCTGGAGTTGGACTCCGGCTGCGGAAGAACCCATACATGTATATCATGCAAAATTATGGGAAAACAAAGCAGAAAATTTCGCTTATGAAATTTTTAACTGGGTGATAGTGCCCCTGCATGTCACCATTTTTGGTCACCCGCCACCCCGAATCTCCGATAGCATAGTGACAAATCTGAGCAGCATCGCAGATTGGTATGTAGAGGCAGAATTTTCATACCTTAGAGTTTTCGGGGCCTCTGTTCCCCCACATGCGCTATCATTGTTTATTCCAGACAAGCTGGCTTGTCGCGAGGTTGCCCGGAAAATGGTAATTGGCGGTGTGAGAAAAGAGCTTAAAGGGTACTCAAAGAAGGTATGGCCGTCTTTTCCTATTCGTTTGAATTCTTATTCTTTATTAGATTTTTGGCATGCCAAATCTGAGGCTGCAGCCCTGGAAGACCTAAATTTGGTCTCCATCGAATACAAGAAACATGATCCACAGAGGATCGTGAGCAATCATTTTGCTAATTGTGGGCTCAAAAGATTTGAGCATGAGAATTCACCCTCGGATGACATTTTCCGAGGGACGAGGTCTTATGAAGAAATTCTAGCCTGGATTCAATCTTTGGCACCCGAGGAAAGAGCCGATGTATTGAAGTTCCAGGAACACCGATGTAGCTGTCTTCCAGCTGTGTTGCGAGGTGAGGGTACAGGCATTTCGGAGACAAAATAGAAAGATGCCGAAGGTTCTAAGGATGCAACTCCCGACCAGGGAAAACACCAAGGTGAGGGGGAACAAACGAAGAATCTGGAAGTAGAGAAAAAGAACCCAGACTCACCGAAGAAACAAAATCCCAAGACATGGATAAAGACTCTAGAACCGCCGAAGAAACAAATTTCGGTAGACACTCCCAGAAAATCGATGAAACAGATCGAAGACCCCATCACTTCAGTCACCCCCTTGCAGTCAACGCAGGGAAATATCCATGAGGGCTGGATATTCAATGAAGAGTTGAGGCCCATAAGAGTAGAAGAACTCCCTCCTAATGAATTTTTCTTCGATAAAAAGAGAAAGGCAGTAGTGAAAAGAGAATTTTATCAAGAAGGGGAGTCGACTGCCAAGAAATATAAGGTCATAACTGAGGGAAAGGACAAGAAAAATGAGCAATTCACCACTGAGATAGCAGGGACGCTAGGAGCCTATGCTTCAGTGAATAAGTTTTTAGTTGGGGTCCTAAAAAACCAACTCAAAAGAAAAAATCACCTAATTAAGACCCTCGAGCCAGACTGGCAACAACAACAGAGAATGCTAAAGATCAAGTGAGCGTGGCGATAGAACAGGCCAGATTAGCCGATAAAAATGGAATAGAGATGCTCAAGACTAAGCTTGAGCAAGCAGAGCTGGAAGTCCGAGATAGTAGGATGCAAGAGAGTCAATAGAGAAATTTGATCGAGCAGTTGCAAGCTAGGGTGGAGATCGCCGAGAGTAGAATGATAGACATCGGGATTTTCAAATCCCAGGCGATCAAGATTCAGAGCAGGACTTCTGTAGCACAACAGAATTTGCTCGCCAAGGTGGAAGCGATCCGGGAAAACTGTTTGTTGGTCAATCAGGTTTTCGAGAACTTGTCTGCCATAGAAAGGGAGGTTGGAGCAGCTCGGGTTGCCTTCTAGGAGGCGGTGATAGCCACGAACAACAGGGTTTCAGAAGGTTCTCCTAGGCTCACCATTGCAGAACAAACCAGAGGAAATATTTT
This sequence comes from Picea engelmannii, assembly GCA_009831015.1. Lineage (NCBI taxonomy): Eukaryota > Viridiplantae > Streptophyta > Pinopsida > Pinales > Pinaceae > Picea > Picea engelmannii. The sequence continues at coordinate 16,930 of ML871005.1, read as the reverse complement.
GTTAAAGGAATGGGAGCATAACACCGCTGAAGGCAAACAACAAGCTCAAAAGTTAACCAACTCCTTGGATAGGCTAGGCTATTCTAGGTAGAGTAGGCTAGGATAGGTTAGGATAGGCTAGGACAGGTTAGGGTAGGCTAGGCTAGGATAGGTTAGGATAGGTTAGAATAGGCTAGGCTAGTCTAGGTAGAGTAGGCTAGGATAGGTTAGGATAGGCTAGTATAGGCTAGGATAGGCTAGGATAGGCTAGGCTAGTCTAGGTAGAGTAGGCTAGGATAAATTTTGGATAAGCTAGGATAGGCTAGGATAGGACAGGATAGGCTAGGCTAGTCTAGGTACAGTAGGCTAGGATAGGTTAGGATAGGCTAGGATAAGTTAGGATAGGCTAGGATAGGCTAGGATAGATTAGGATAGTCTAGGATAGGCTAGGATAGGCTAGGCTATTCTAGGTAGAGTAGCCTAAGATAGGTTAGGATAGCCTAGGCTAGTCTAGGTAGAGTAGGCTAGGATAGGTTAGGATATGTTAGGATAGGCTAGGATCGATTAGGATAGACTAGGATAGGTTAGGATAGCCTAGGGTAGGCTAGGCTAGGTTAGGCTAGTCTAGGTAGAGTAGGTCAGGATAGGTTAGGATAGGCTGGGATAGGCTAGGATAGGCTAGGATAAGGTAGGCTAGGATAGGTTAGGATAGGCTAGGATAGGTTAGGATAGGTTAGTATAGGCTAGGCTAGTCTAGGTAGAGTAGGCTAGGATAGGTTAGGATAGGCTAGCATAGTTTAGGATAGGATAGGCTAGAATAGGTTAGGATAGGCTAGGATAGGTTAGGATAGGCTAGGATACTCTAGGTAGAGTAGGCTAGGATAGGTTAGGATAGGCTAGGATAGGCTAGGATAGGCGAAGATAGTCTAGGTAGAGCAGGCTAGGATAGGTTAAGAATGGTTAGGATAGGCTAGGATAGTCTAGGATAGGCTAGGCTAGTCTAGGCTAGTCTAGGTAGAGTAGGCTAGGCTAGACTAGGCTAGGTATAACAGTCTAGTCTAGGTAGAGTAGGATAGGATAGAATAGGCTAGGCTAGGCTAGGCTAGGCTAGGATAGGATAGTCTAGGATAGGGTAGGATAGGTTAGGATAAGCTAGGATAGGCTAGGCTGGGCTAGGCTAGGATAGACGAGGATAGGTTAGGCTAGAGTAGGCTAGGATATCTTAGGATAGGATAGGCTAATCTAGGTAGAGTAGGCTAGAATAGGTTAGGATAGGCTAGGCTAGTCTTGGTAGAGTAGGCTAGGATAGAATAGGCTAGGCTAGGTTAGGATAGATAGAGTAGGCTAGGCTAGGAAGAGTAGGATAGTCTAGGTAGAATAGGCTAGGATAGAGTAAGCTAGGATAGAGTAGATTAGGCCAGGCTAGGCTAGGTAGAGTAGGCTAGGATAAAGTAAGCTAGGCTAGGATAGTCTAGGATAGGCTAGGATAGGTTAGTATAGGCTACGCTATGATAGGCTAGGCTAGGATAGGATAGGCTAGGATAGGTAAGGCTAGAGTAGGCTAGGATAGGTTAGGATAGGCTAGGCTAGTCTAGGTAGACTAGTCTAGGGTAGGTTAGGATTGGCTAGGTTAGTCTTGGTAGAGTAGCCTAGGATAGGCTAGGCTAGGCTAGTCTAGGTAGAGTAGGCTAGGATAGGCTAGGCTAGGCTAGGTAGAGTAGGATAGTCTGGGTAGAGTAGGCTAGGATAGAGTAGGCTAGGCTAGGCTAGGCTAGGCTAGGTAGAGTAGACTTCAATAAAGTAGGCCAGGCTAGGCTAAGATAAGCTAGGATAGGTTAGTATAGGCTAAGATAGGCTAGGATAGGTTAGGATATGCTAGGCTAGGATAGGTTAGGATAGGTTAGGATAGGATAGGATAGGTTAAGATAGGCTAGGCTAGTCTAGGTAGAGTATGCTAGGATAGGTTTGGATTGGCTGGGATAGCTTAGCATAGGTTAGGATAGGATAAGATAGGTTAGGCTAGGCTAGGCTAGTCTAGGTAGAGTAGGTTAGGATAGGTTAGGATTGGCTAGTATAGGATAGGGTAGGCTGGACTAGGATAGGTTAGGATAGGCTATGATAGGATAGGATAGGTTAGGCTAGGCTAGGCTAGGATAGGTTAGGATAGGCTATGATATGTTAGGATAGGATAGGATAGGCTAGGCTAGGATAGGTTAGGATAGGCTGGGATAGGTTAGGATAAGCTAGGATAGGCTAGTATAGGCTAGGCTGGGCTAGGCTAGTCTTGGTAGAGTAGGCTAGGATAGGTTTGGATAAGCTAGGATAGGTTAGGCTAGTCTAGTTAGAGTAGGCTAGGATAGGTTAGGATCGGCTAGGATAGGCTAGGATCGGCTAGGATAGGCTAGGATAGGTTAGGTTAGGCTAGGATAGGTTAGGATAGGCTAGGATAGGCTAGGCTAGTCCAGGTAGACTAGGCTAGGATAGGTTAGGATAGGTTCAGATAGGCTAGGATAGGTTAGTATAGGCAAGGATAGGTTAGGATAGGCTAGGATAGGGTAGGATAGGGTAGGCTAGTCAAGGTAGAGTAGGCTAGTATAGGTTAGGATAGGTTAGGATTGATTAGGATAGGCTAGGCTAGGATAGGTTAGGATAGGCAAGGATATGTTAGGATAGGTTAGGCTAGTCTAGGTAGAGTAGGCTAGGATAGGTTAGGATAGGCTAGGTAGAGTAGGCTAGGATAGGTTAGGAAAGGCTAGGCTAGTCTAGTCTAGTATAGGTAGAGTAGGCTAGGCTAGGCTAGGGTAGGTTAGAATAGGCTAGGATAGCCTAGGATAGCCTAGGATAGGCTAAGCTAGGCTAGGCTAGTCTATTGTAGGTTGGGATAGGTTAGGAGAGGCTAGGATATGTTAGGATAGGGTAGGATAGGCTAGGAGAGGATAGGATAGGTTAGGATAGGCTATGTTAGTCTAGGTATTGTAAGCTAGGATAAGCTAGGCTAGGCTAAGATAGGCTAGGATAGGCTAGGGTAGGCTAATCTAGAGTAGTTTGGGATAGATTATGATAGGCTAGGCTAATCTAGATAGAGTAGGCTAGAATAGGTTAGGATAGGCTAGGCTAGTCTATGTAGAGTAGGCTAGTCTAGGTTAGGCTAGGTAGAGTAGGCTAGGCTAGGTAGAGTAGGCTTGGCTAGGTAGAGTAGGCTAGTCTAGGTAGAATTGGCTAGTATAGAGTAGGCTAGGATATAGTAGGCTAGGCTTGGCTAGGCTAGGTAGAGTAGGCTAGGATAGACTAGGCTAGGCTAGGCTAGGATAGTCTTGGATAGGCTAGTATAGGTTAGTATAGGCTAGGTTAGGCTAGGCTAGGCTAGGCTTGGCTAGGATAGGCTAGGATAGGTTAGGATAGAGTAGGCTAGGATAGGTTAGGATAGGCTAGGCTTGTCTAGGTGGAGTAGGTTATTCCTGGTAGAGTAGGCTAGGATAGGATAGGATAGGCTAGGATAGGTTAGGATATGCTAGGATAGGCCAGGACAGGCTAGGCTAGTCTACGTAGAGTAGGCTAGGATAAGCTAGGATAGGTTAGTATAGGCTAGGATAGGCTTAGCTAGGATAGGATAGTCTAGGCAGAGTAGGCTAGGATAGGTTAGGATAGGATAGGATAGGTTAGGATAGGCTAGTATAGGCTAGGCTAGGCTAGGCTAGGGAAGTCTAGGTAGATTAGGCTAGGATAGGTTAGGATAGGTTAGGATAGTCTAGGTAGAGTAGGCTAAGACAGGTTAGGATAGGCTAGGATAGGTTAGTATAGGCTAGGCTAGGCTAGGCTAGGATAGGTTAGGGTAGGCTAGGCTAGACTAGGTAGAGTAGGCTAGGGTAGGTTAGGATAGGCGAGGATAGGTTAGGATAGGCTAGGATAGCCTAGGATAGGTTAGGATAGGCTAGGCTAGGTTAGGCTAGTCTAGGTAGAGTATGCTAGGATAGGTTAGGATAGGTTAGGATAGGTTAGTATAGGCTAGGATAGGATAGGCTATCCAGTATAGCTTAGGTAGACTAAGTTAGGATAGGTTAGGATAGGTTAGGATAGTTTAGGATAGGATAGGTTAGGATAGGCTATGATAGGTTAGGATAGGCTAGGATAGGCTAGGATATGTTAGGATAGGCTAGGCTAGGCTAGGATAGGATAGGTTAGGCTAGGCTAGGTAGAGTAGGCTAGTCTAGGTAGAGTAGGCTAGGCTAGGTAGAGTAGGCTTGGATATAGTAGGTTAGGATAGTCTAGTCTAGGATTGTCTAGTATAGGCTAGGATAGGTTAGGATAGGCTAGGCTAGGATAGGCTAGGCTAGGCTAGGCTTGGATAGGATAGGCTAGGAAAGGCTGAGATAGGATAGGATAGGTTAGGATATGCTATGCTAGAGTAGGTTAGGATAGGTTAATCTAGGTTGAGTAGGCTAGGATAGGTTAGGATAGCCTAGGATAGGCTAGGATAGGTTAAGATAGGCTAGAATAGGTTAGGATAGGATAGGATAGGCTAGGATAGGTTAGGATAGGCTAGGATAGGTTAGGATAGTTTAGGATATTCTAGGCTAGTCTAGGTAGAGTAGGTTAGGATATGTTAGAATAGGCTAGGATCGGTTAGGATAGGCTAGGCTAGTCTAGGTGGAGTAGGTTAGGATAGGTTAGGATAGGTTAGGATAGGCTAGGATACATTTGGATAAGCTAGGATAGGCTAGGATAGGCTAGGATAGGTTAGGATAGGCTAGGATAGGCTAGGCTAAGCTTAGTTGGGCTAGGCTAGTCTAGGTAGAGTAGGCTAGGATAAGTTAGGATAGGTTAGGATGGGCTAGGATAGGCTAAGATAGGTGAGGATAGGTTAGGATAGGCTAGACTAGTCTAGGTAGAGTAGGTTAGGATAGGTTAGGATAGGTTAGGCTAGGCTAGGCTAGGCTAGGCTAGTCTAGGTAGAGTAGGCTAGGATAGGTTAGCATAGGTTAGGATAGGCTAGGATAGGTTATGATAGGATAGGCTAGGATAGGTTAGGATAGGGTAGGATAGGTTAGGATAGGTTAGGATAGGCTAGGTTGGTATAGGTAGAGTAGGCCAGGATAGGTTAGGATATGCTAGGATAGGTTAGCATAGGCTAGGCTGGTGTAGGTAAAGTAGGCTAGTATATGTTAGCATAGGTTAGGATAGGCTAGGATAGGTTAGGATAGGCTATGATAGGCTAGGCTAGGATAGGTTAGGATAGGCTATGATAGGCTAGGCTAGGATAGGTTAGGATAGGCTATGATAGGCTAGGCTAGGCTAGGCTAGTCTAGGTAGAGTAGGCTAGGATAGTTTAGGATAGTCTAGGATAGGCTAGGATAGTTTAGGATAGGTTTTGATAGGGTAGGATAGGCTAGGATGTGCTAGGCTAGGCAAGGCTAATCTAGGTAGTGTAGGCTAGGATAGGTTAGGATAGGCTAGGATAGGTTAGCATAGGGTAGGATAGGCTAGGATAGGTTAGGATAGGCTAGGAAAGGTTAGCATAGGCTAGGATAGGCTAGGATAGGTTAGGCGAGTCTAGGTAGAGTAGGCTAGGATAGAGTAGGCTAAGTAGAGTAGGATAGGCTAGAGACTAGGTAGGGTAGAGTAGGCTAGTCTAGGTAGAGTAGGATAGGATAGAGTAGGCTAGGCTAGGCTAGGATAGGATAGGATAGGCTGGGATAGGTTAGGATAGGCTAGGCTAGGATAGGTTAGTATAGTATAGGATAATCTAGGTAGAGTAGGCTAGAATAGGTTAGGATAGGCTAGGCTAGTCTAGGTAGAGTAGGCTAGGATAGAGTAGGCTAGGATAGAGTAGGCTAGGCTAGGTTAGGATAGTTAGAGTAGGCTAGGCGAGGTAGAGTAGGCTTGTCTAGGTAGAATAGGCTAGGCTAGGATAGCCTAGGATAGGCTAGGCTAGGCTAGGATAGAATAGGATAGGATACGCTAGAGTAGGCTAGGATAGGTTAGGATAGGCTAGTCTAGTCTAGGTAGAGTAGGTTAGGATAGGCTAGGTTAGTCTAGGTAGAGTAGGCTAGGATATGTTAGGATAGGCTAGGATAGGCTAGGCTAGGCAAGACTAGTCTAGGTAGAGTAGGCTAGGATAAGTTAGGATAGGTTAAGATAGGGTAGGATAGGGTAGGATATGTTAGGATAGGCTAGACTAAGCTAGGATAGGATAGGTTAGGCTAGGCTAGGTAGAGTAGGCTAGTCTAGGTAGAGTAGGCTAGGATAGAGTAGGTTAGGCTAGGCTGGGCTAGGTAGAGTAGGCTTGGAAATAGTAGGCTAGGATAGTCTAGGCTAGGATAGTCTAGTATAGGCTAGGATAGGTTAGGATAGGCTAGGCTAGGATAGGCTAGGCTTGGATAGGATAGGCTAGGAAAGGCTGAGATAGGATAGGATAGTTTAGGATATGCTATTCTAGAGTAGGCTAGGATAGGTTAGTCTAGGTCGAGTAGGCTAGAATAGGTTAGGATAAGCCAGGATAGGCTAGGATAGCCTCGACTAGGATAGGTTAGGATAGGATAGGATAGGTTAGGATAGGTTAGGATAGGATAGGATAGGTTAGGATAGGCTAGGATAGGTTATGATAGTTTAGGATAGGCAAGGCTAGTCTTGGTAGAGTAGGTTAGGATAGGTTAGGATAGGCTAGGCTAGTCTAGGTGTAGAAGGCTAGGATAGGTTAAGATAGGTTAGGATAAGCTAGGATACGTTAGGATAAGCTATGATAGGTTAGTATAGGCTATGATAGGCTAGGATAGTCTAGGATAGGCTAGGATAGGCTAGGCTAAGCTAGGTTGGGCTAGGCTAGTCTAGGTAGAGTAGGCTAGGATAGGTTAGGATAGGTTAGGATAGGCTATGATAGGATAAGATAGGTGAGGATAGGTTAGGATAGGCTAGACTAGTCTAGGTAGAGTAGGCTAGGATAGGTTAGGATAGGTTAGGATAGGCTAGGATAGGATAGGTTATGATAGGCTAGGATAGGTTAGGATAGGTTAGGATAGGATAGGATAGGATAGGATAGGTTAGCATAGATTAGGGTTGTTTAGGATAGGCTAGGCTAGTCTAGGTAGAGTAGGCTAGGATAGGTTAGGATAGGCTATGATAGGCTAAGATATGTTACGATCAGCTAAGATAGGTTAGTATAGGCTAGGATAGGCTAGGATATGCTAGGCTAGGCTAGTCTAGGTAGAGTAGGCTAGGATAGATTAAGATAGTTTAGGACAGGCTAGGATAGGTGAGGAGATATTTGGATAGGCTAGGCTAGTCTAGGTTAGGATAGGCTAGGCTAGGCTAGGCTAGTCTAGGTAGAGTAGGCTAGGATAGGTTAGGATAGGTTAGGATAGGCTAGGATAGGTTAGGATAGGCTAGGATAGGTTAGAATAGGTTAGGATAGGCTAGGCAAGACTAGGTAGAGTAGGTTAGGATAGGTTAGGATAGGTTAGGCTAGTATAGGTATAGTAGGCTAGGATAGGTTAGGATAGGCTAGGATACGCTAGGCTAGGCTAGGCTAGTATAGGTAGAGTAGGCTAGGATACGTTAGGATAGGTTAGGATATGCAAGGATAGGTTAGGATAGGCTAGGATAGTATAGGTAGAATAGGCTAGGATATATTAGGATAGGTTAGAATAGGCTAGGATAGGTTAGGATAGGCTAGGATAGGTTAGGATATGTTAGGATTTCCTAGGCTAGTCTAGGTAGAGTAGGATAGGATAGGTTAGGATAGGCTTGTATAGGTTAGGATATGTTAGGATAGGCTAGGCTAGTCTAGGTAGAGTAGGGTAGGATAAGTTAGGATAGGCTAGGATAGGTTAGGATAGGTTAGGATAAGCTAGGCTAGGATATGTTAGAATAGGCTAGGATAGGCTAGGATAGGTTAGTATAGGCTAGGCTAGTCTAGGTAGAGTAGGCTAGGATAGGTTAGGATAAGCTAGGATAGTTTAGGATAGGATAGGCTAGGATAGGTTAGGATAGGATAAGATAGGTTAAGATAGGTTAGGATAGGCTAGGCTATTCTAGGTAGAGTAGGCTAGGATAGGTTTGGAAAGGCTAGGATAGGTTAGGATAGGCTAGGCTAGTCTAGATAGTGTAGGCGAGGATAGGTTAAGATTTGTTAGGATAGGCTAGTATAGTCAGGATAGGCTAGGATAGGCTAGGCTAGTCTAGGCTAGTCTAGGTAGAGTAGGCTAGGTAGCATAGGCTAGGCTAGACTAGGCATGGTATAGGAGTCTAGTCTAGGTAGTATAGGATAGGATAGAGTAGGCAAGGCTAGGCTAGGCTAGGTACAGTAGGCTACAATAGAGTAGGCTAGGCTAGACTAGGATATGATAGTCTAGGATAGAGTAGGATAGGTTAGGATAAGCTAGGATAGGCTAGACTAGGCTAGGC
>ML871001.1:0-19986 GCA_009831015.1 Picea engelmannii | reverse complement strand
TGTGGTTTTCTCCCGATTTGGGTTTCCACGTAAAACACTGGTGTACTGTGTATGTGTATGATTTTTCATTTGTTCATTGTTTATTTACTCTGTAGTTATTGGATGATAATGCTTCATTGATATAACACTTGGATTATATGGTTAAAAGGGATTAAATTGCTCTTTTACTGATTCACCCCCCCTCTCAGTAATCCAACAAGATACACCCTTCATTTATTGTTCATATTATTGTTAAGGTTATAAGTCATTCTTGAACAAGGGTTGCTAGGAGAAGTACAAGTGTGTACACCATCCTAGATTTTCCATAAGTTGGTTGGAATACCCTAGGGAGTAAATGGATTTACACCCTAGGGACCTTGTTGATCCAAATTGTGTTTTATAGACCCCATTCACCCAATTATAAAGGCACTAGTCATATTTAGTTTGCATTGGAGAAATACATTATTTTCCTCGGTAAACGTGATTTAATGATATACTAATCTTGTTTCAGTTGGATAATTTTATGCATGCTAAGGGATTTTCAAGGCCACTAGGGCATCTTGATTGGCCTAGTATTCTTAGATTTATAGCTCATTAAAAGATACATCCATCAAGGTTGTAGAAAAATCTCTATTTCCTCACTTATAACTTGCTTTTCAACCGTCAGAATTTGCTAGAAGTTTTGCAAGATAATCTACTAGGCCTAGTGCATATTTTGGGTGGAATCTTTGTAAGTTTTGTTGGTTGGATTTACTTTTGTGACAAAATGTTTTCTACAACCATAAGTCTGAAAAACATATTTGCAAACACCTTTTATTACAGCCTTGTTTCATTGCTAAAGTCTTGTGCTTTCATTCTTGAATATTACTAGTGTTTATCTAGCTTATCTCTTGCATCATTTGTTGGAATTTTAGCAATCGTTTAGAAAATTTAACAACTAATTTCTTGTTGATATATACTTGTTTTTACTGCTGCAATTAGGGACAACAATATTAACTTTCATGTACACCTAACATTATACTCATATATTTGGCTTGTTCTTGTGTCTCGGGCAAGTACAATCACTATTTGCAATCATTCTTACCTCTTGGCAACCTTTGGCTACCACAAAGACTCTTTCTCAATCCCTTTTGCATTCTTTGTCTTGAAATTTATGGGGACTTTCCTTAACTTCTTCACTTTCCATCTCATTTCCCTCAGGGTCACCGTGATTCCCCCCTTGAGGTGATTCTCTCATCTCTAAAGTGACGGGAATACCTGCCTAAGGTGACAGTGGGTAGGTTTTATCTAATTTGTCGACATTTGGTGGTTGGGTCGGGATTTTCCCAACCTACAACTTGTGCGATAACACATTGCATAAAAAATTTTATTAGAAACAAGCATGTGATGCAACAAAATGCATTCACGCTCAATTTAAAAACAATCACAAAGAAGATGAGGCTGACAAAAATCAAAACTAAGAAAGGAAAAGAATAGGTCATGCTTGTAATAATGTTGGCCTTTGTGAGCAATCCAAAAGGAAAAAGATAAGGATTCTTGAAAATGTTTCTCTTGCACAATTTTATTCATTTATTTCTAACAAAAGGGAATAAGAAATTAGAAAGCATAAATTGTCCCCCAAAAAGTAACATAAAATACAGAACATATTCAGACACTTGCTAAGAAAAAATACAGAAAACAATTGATGAACACACCTACCCTAATTTGCATTATTTTGCATTTAACTTGGTTTAAAAATGTGTCTATAACAATATATCCTCACTTTTGTGAACCATGGATCTTTGGATATAACATCCATACTCATAAACACATAAAAATAGAATTACATAAAATAGACACATTTTAAAAACTAGCGACCATTTTTTCTTTAATGTGGACTAATTTATATCTAATCCCCTTTGAAGATACTAATCGATATTGGTGTTTCCAAAATGCAAAATTCACATTTTCGAAAACCAATATTCACTCTTTTACAATCCAACTTTTCTATTTAGAAACATTGAGATTCATTTTTCCAAACATAGAATTCACATTTTTAAGGCTAGATTATAACTTATTAGTCCAAATTTAATTAAATGGTTGTTGCTTGTGCTCAAGCATTACATCAGAAGAAGATTCCAAGATTTTTAACTCCACAAAAATTAGGCAAAAATAAAAAGGTATATATAGTGAAACAATTGTGTAAACTAGAAGAAAGGCTAGTAGCATTGAGATTGTCTTTCTTGCAAATAAGATAGTGTTGACCAAAATTTGGTCATCCATATTTTCTCGCTCTTGGATTAATAAAAAAAAATGATATCGAAAGAAGAATTTTTTTGAAAAATAACAAGTTCATTGCATAGCCTTCAGTCTTAGCTTTGCCATGCATTTTTTGGATCGAAAATCCGAGTTTGTATGCTCAAGATATCCATGTTTATGTTTAAGCGGAAAAGGGTGCTTCTTCCATGTGGAATAAAGATAATTTCTTCAAAACACATCTAAACATTTCCGGGCCCACGACCCATAAAATATTCTTTTTACGGGTTCATAGCCCATGATAAATATTCTTACATAATTGCAGGTTCACCTCCCTTACCAACCCATACACCTTCCCCTTCTTCTCCTCACCCCTTATTTCCCCTCTTCCTACACTTAGTTTTATTTTATATCACCACAACACCGCGGATTCATTTCTTTGGCGAGATAATATCTTCACTTCCATCATCTTTCCATCCCTGTGAACCCTCCATACTTCACTCCACTCATACTTCCTTATCCCCCTCTCACTCAACACTTAAGCTATTTCATTACCTGTTTGGCGGACTCATCTCCTTAGCGAGTTAGCGGACTCACATCCCTCACCCCCACCAACCCGTGAACCCACTTACCCACCCCCTAATTACATACTTATCGTAATTTCAAGTTTGTGTCGAACTCGTAGACTCACATTTCCTACCCCTTACTTCCAAAACCTGACACTCAGAATCCTACAAACTACCCCCCAACCCCGCCCCCCTCCCTCACCCTATGTCACCCCTTTACTTCCCAAACCCGACACNCCCTAACTTTCGCTACCCAGAATTTTCCCCTCCCCCTCACTTACCCTTCTGTCCAATCTCCCATACTTAACCATTATTCCAAAGTATTCTCCATTTAAACCATGTACCAACAAGAGCAGGACACATGTCACCAATGAAAATTCTACACATGGCAGTGTGTGAATGGTGCCACATGGCAGATTACTATTTGGTGGCCTATGACTATGACACATGGAAACTCAACATGTGGCGACATATGGATTGCTTAATCATTATAACACATGGGCGATGACTCAACAATGACTCAGTGATGACTCAGATATGACTTGGCATATGTGGAAGTTGACTAGTTATCTAAAATATTAATTATTTAATCAATTTTTCAAGGGGTCGACCTTTAGCTCTCCATAATCTTCTTGTCGTATGTTTCTTACTAAGTGCATAATAAATTTAGTATTATATACCATGAAGAATCTAATATCTCAATGCATGTGGGATAAGAATTATAAGGAAAATTCAAAATTTAACAAAGGAAGTCGAAACACAAATCAAGGGTTGAGATTGCCTCAAGACATCAGATCAATGGTGGTTGAGTCATGATCTTGCAGAGGCCATTACTTGAGCTCTGGGTGTCGGAATTACGCAAATTGTATACCGCTGGAAAGGTATTATGACAAAGAATATGTTGGTATAGGTTAGAAGGGATAAAAGTGGCCACATTTTTCCCATAAATTGAAATATCAGTCAGATTTATTTTTAATGGGTCTGGATGAGAACTCAACTTCACGAGCTCATATCTTGAGATCCAGGGGGAGAATTTGGGAAAAAATTACATCGTTGGAAATATAAGACGATGAAGATAAAATATGAAATGATTTCCATGGCTGAAAATTTAATCATCACTTCCATAAAATTAAAACACGGTCCCCCTCTTTAAAAGGGTAATTAATTAAATTTGAAAATAAAAAGTTTATTTATTTATTTTTTATTAAAAACGGAAAGGGACCCATTTTAAATATGTGAATAATAATGATGTGAACTCCTTAAAAAACACTTAATGATGCACTAATTAAAGAGAATATTTCAATAATAAAAGTGTACGGGAAATTCAAGAAAGAAAAAACCCTAACTACTCAAGTAGTTAGAAAATCTAATTTTTAAAGAGAATAAGTGTTTCATCAAGGGAGAAACAATGAGAATTATCAGAGGATCAGGGGAATAAGATCAAAAGAAGAATAAGGTACAACCATGAATATACATCCAAGCTTCTGATCAACGAAAAGAGATCTCCATCTTCTTCACTCTTTCTATTCTTCTACACCATTTCTCATAGCTTTATGCTTGAATCTCTAAATTGGGCACAAGAATGAGTTCTTGAGTGTTCTTATTGTATTCTTCAAAACACTTTTCTTATATGATCATGGAGTATTTACAGCCATATACATGACTGTCAGATATTATGTAATGAAGGACATCTTTCATGAATAAAACTCCACAAACAATTACTTCAGGGTTGATTTCGATCGTATCTTATAACTTTGAGTCTTAAGTATGAGATATTTGAAATTGATCTATCAAATTATTTTTTGATATTAATAATAATACTATTTTAAAATTATTTGATATAATCAAATCATTCTCTCTTATTTCTCTTGAAGAAGATATGGATGCATTTATATGTGATTAAGAAGATTGTGATGTTGATCACAAAGAAATTCTGATATTGAATCCCTCCTTCAATCTTTACTTATTTTAAACATATTTCTTGTTTCATATAAAGATAAGATCGGGTTATAGAAGAACCATTTTATTGAATAAATTCTAGTAATAAATATCTAGGGTTTGTTGCCTAATCATTCTCATAATCCAAGATATTCAAGATATATCTTTTAGCCAAAGAGGAGTACCACCTCTATACAAATGTAGGGGGATTCATATCCTCATGAGGTTGTTGTTTCAGTCCTAATGGATTCAAACGTCAAAATTTTTGGCGACCATACTAGGGATCCATTCATTTTCAATATATTTGAGGCCATGCTTTAGATCTGATTAAAGAACCAGAGTCTCCATGGTTCAAATTTTCAAAAAGAAGATTTGAAAAAAACGATTGCTTATTCTAGATTAACAGAGTTTTTAAAAAGGATTATTGAAATATGTTGCACCTTTTTTATAACCTCAAAAAGACCCAAGAAGCACAAAATATTTGGGAGAATAAACTCCCTGGAAACTCCATTGGAAAGACTTAATTTTTTTAAAAAGATGTATATTTTGACTCCTATGAAGAACTTCATTCATGCCATGATACTCCTTTACATTATTCATTGAGCCCATCAATCATTTCAAGAGATGCAGCAAAAGGAACAACTGCCCAAAGAAGAAGGTGACTACATAGAGGCCTTTTAAATCTGCCAGAAGAAAATTTTCAGATGCCTAATATTCCTATGGAAAAATTTTCTACATTCTTTGGAAATACTTTGGAAGATGCAGAGGAACACTTGTATAGATTCAATTGTGCATGTCAAATTTTTTGTCTTACTAAAGACAACATTATATGTTGAATATTTCTACAAAATTTGCATGGGAATGCTCTTGAATGGTCCCATTCATTGTTGACTGGTACCATTACCATTTGGGACAAATTAGAAGATTTGTTTGCCGAAACGTTTTCCCACCCACCCTCTTCCATATGGATGCAAGATAATGAAGTGACCAATTTTGAAGAAGAATCTAATCAAATATTGGATGAATTTTCTAATTCAAGTCATCTTGTTGAATATGAAGATGAAAATTCCAATTTACAAGAAGAAAATTCTAGCTTCCTATATACTTCATATGAAGATCTTTCAAGGAGCAAATTTGAGAATGAAATTGAGGAACCTCCACCAAATGCACGAGAATATTTCAGCCTTGCAATATATTATGAAAATCTTCAAGAGCACTTGCAGCAAGAAGAATTGGTGAAAGAAATGAATCTTGAGAAGAATAATGAGAAAGATTGTATTTACATGAAGGAAGAGACTTTTCAAGATATTATTGATGAATCAAGAACTTTGCAAGCAGTTGGAGATAAGAACAAATATGAATGTATTCTAAGATTGGAAACTCCTCATCCAATTAAAGACAATGGTATTCTTGAGAAGCCAAGAATTGACTTCATTGAATTACGGTTCCAAAGCATTGTTGGCAAAAAAATGAAATCAGATTTTCAGCACACCTGGTTCAATTTTTCTCCAGTAGACATTGAGAGTTCCCCTGACTCATTGGTACAAGCCCCAATATGATCAATAGTTTTGGAGCTCATTTCACAGATTAGTTGGATGCTTGAATGGTTCCATTGGAAATTTACCTATAGCTAAGGTTCATCGTTCTTCCAAGTAAGATAGGGTAGGTAGATCATGTATGTACATTTTTTTTTTCTTCAGTTCAAGTTTTTCACAATAAGGCAATCTTTATGTTGAAATTTGAAGATAACTCCATGAAAGAAGAAGAATTACAAGAATATATTTTGAATATGACTCCATAGCCCAATGGAGAAGAAAGTTGGTTTTCATATTTTGGTTCTCGGCAACCCACAGGGGGTCACTGTCCTGCAGTTGTTGTTGACCAAAATTTGGTCATCTATATTTTCCTACTCTTGGATTAATAAAAAAAAATGATATCGAAAGAAAAGAGTTTTTGAATGCTAACAAGTTCATTGCATAGCCTTTAGTCTCAGCTTCACCACACATTTTTTAGATCAAAAATCCAAGTTCGTATGCTCAATATATCCAGGTTTATGTTTAAGTGGAAAATGACGCTTCTTCCATGTGGAATAAAGATAATTTCTTTGAAACACATCTAAAAATTTTCGGGCCTAAGACCTTATTTTTCTTCAATTTTCCCGTGCCCAATACTAATAAAATATTCTTCTTACGAGTTCATAACTCGTGAAAAATATTATTACATAATTGCGGGTTCACCTCCTTTACCAACCCATACACCTTCTTCTTCTTCTCCTCACCCCTTATTTCCCCTCTTCCCACACTTAGTTTTATTTTATATCACCAAAACACCGCGGATTCATTTCTTTGGAGGACTAATATCTTCACTTCCCTCACCTTCTCATACCCGCAAACCCACTTACCCACCCCCTAACTCCATACTTAGCGTAATTTCAAGTTTGTTTTGGAATCACGAACTAACATTTCCTACCCCCTTACTTCCCAAACTTGACACTCTGACACTTAAAAACTAACCCCCCGCCCCCCCCCACCTCTCCCTATGTCACACCCTAACTTTCCCCACCCACAATGTTCCCCTTCCCCTCACTTACCATTATGTCCACTCTCCCATACTTAACCAGTATTCCAAATTCTTCGCCATTTAAACCATGGACCAACAAGAGCATGACACATGTCACCAATGGAATTCCTACGCATGGCAGTGTGTGAATGGTGCCACATGGAATATTACTATTTGGCAGCCTATGACTATGACACATGGAAACTCAACATGTGGTGAAATATGGATCGCTTACTCATTCTGACACATGGGCGATGACTCAACAATGACTCAGTGACGACTCAGCGATGACTTGCCATATATGGAAGCTAACTGGTTATCTAAAATATTAATTATTTAATCAATTTTTCAAGGGCTTGACCTTTATCTCTCCATAATCTTCTCTTCTTATGTTTCTTACTAAGTGTGTAATACAATTAGTATTATATACCATGAAGAATCTAATATCTCAATGCGTGTGGGATAAGAATTATAAGGAAAAGTCAAAATTTAACAAAGGAGGTCGAAACACAAATCAAGGGCTAAGATTGCCCGAAGACATCAAATCAATGGTGGTTGAGTCATGATCTTGCAGAGGCCATGACTTGAGCTTTGGGTGTCATAATTACATAAATTATATACCGTTGGAAATTTATTTCGATGAAGAAGATGTTGGTATAGTTTAGAAGGGATGAAATTTGCCACATTTTTACCAGAAATTGAAATATCAATCAGCTTCATTTTTAATGGGTCTACATGACAACTCAATTTCACGAGCTCGTATCTTGAGATTCGTGCTATTAGCAATATAAGTTACCCTTAGAATGTTATAAGGATAATCCCAGTACCCATAAGAATCTGAATAATTAAATCAAATTTGGTAGGTGGATCAACAAGACTCTACAAGAAAGGAGAGGGTAGCAAATTAATTGCATATCAATGATCTTTCACCATTGGGCATGGAGTCATAACCTCTATGCATATTGAAGGCAATCAAGTTGCATATTAGAATAAAGTTTCATGCAATTATGGATAGAAGAGTGAAGAAGATAACAAAAATGAGAACATCCATCATTTAGGGATCCTCTCTACAAAACGAATGCAAGATACTTGAAATAAAACAATGATTAGCAAGCAGGATGCAACAAATGCTTTGTTGCTCATGGATTTATTAATCACATGCAGCCTTTGATCTTCAAAATATGCACTATATTCAAGCAAGATGAAAGACTAGAACGGAAAACAAATAATACACAATCCGATAAAAATATCTTATGAATCTTCCATGGCAGAAAAAATTACATCATGGGCCCTTAGGCTTACAAATAAGCATATACAGGAAAACTTCCCCTCAAGCTCTCGTTAGCCTCTCTTGGATCATGGACTAAACCATTT
This sequence comes from Picea engelmannii, assembly GCA_009831015.1. Classification (NCBI taxonomy): domain Eukaryota; kingdom Viridiplantae; phylum Streptophyta; class Pinopsida; order Pinales; family Pinaceae; genus Picea; species Picea engelmannii. The sequence continues at coordinate 11,335 of ML871001.1, read as the reverse complement.
TCTCTTGTTAGCATTACAATATATAGGATGTCATTACAAATCCTTGATTCCTCCCCCAAGGGAGTCAAATCCTTCTATTTTACCAAAAATAGCAATTGTTACATAATTATAGGATCTGAAACAGAAAACAAAATAATATTTAATTCTAGATCCTCTTTTTTAGGATTTTGTTTTTGACCAACTAAAACTGTACTAACTGAAGAGAAAATCATGGGATTTGATAGAAAAATATTCAAACTTTATCATCCAACTCAATTTGGGGTTGTTCTTTCCACGTTGGAGCTCCACCAGGTCGAATTCTAGAAATTTGTCCAATTTCACAGTGCACTTTCGTTGCAAAACTTTTGTAGCTGATGTTTTTAAATTTTATCTCAAATGGTAAATTGGGTCACAATGATTTTTTTTCAGAAAATAAATAACATTATAGTGCTTCTCCACAAACAATTTGAGAAAAAACCAGAGCGTCGTTTAGAATATATGTTGAAAATACAATGTCACAGCGTACCAGTTCGTTGCAAAACTGTTGCTACAGGAAATTTCACAGTGTATTGTATTTCGCTGTGAAATATTTGTTCTTTAATGTCTTCCTTTAAAACCTGATTTTACTTATGTACATTATTTATTATGGTGTTATCCTTTGCATTTGATGAAATTAGATCGTTCCATATTTGCTCCATATCCAAAAAACCAATCTGAGTGGAGAATTTCAAAACCCTTTACTTGTTAGTTTCAAAATTTGAGTAGACCAAAAACAAGATCTTCCTTGAGCATTTATGAATCACTCATTTGTTTTTTCTCAAATGACATGACTGCTGGTAAAAAATAAGAAAGATAATGGTTGGATTCGACACCAAACAGAGTTTTGGCAACGCAATTCTGCAGCGCCCAGGAATTTCACATCGAACAGGGTTTTATTGTTTGAAATATGCAAATCACATAAGAAACGACCAAAACTCTACTCCTCATCATTATCTTGTGCAGGTTCCATGGCGTTGAATCAACCATAAATTTGAAATCGGGCACTTTTGCAATGTATTCGCTGCAAAACCTATGTTTCATCACTTTTGCAGCGATGTGACAGAAGTGATGTGATGTTGCGAAATACTAGGAGTTTTTGCAGTGACCTTTGAAATTGATTGGCTACAAGTCATAAAGGTACCAACTTGATTTAAAATCTTAGGGAACCTTATATTTGTAATATAACAAGACTCCTAGGCTTATTAAAACATGATATAATGACCTTAGACTTATTTTATTGAAGCGACTAAAAGACTCTATACATGAGACTAAATTGACCATGTGACTTCAACTAAACCCAAACAAAAGTAAAAAAATGAGGTGGAATTGACCTCGATGCATTTCTTGTGCTAACATTTGGCTCCTCCTAGGAGTGGAGACCTCCTTGTGAGGCTCCAAGAACCCACGCAGTTTCAGTGCCTCATCCTCTGAAAATGTTTATGATTTACGGATTTTCAAGCTTCTTCAAGTGCTTTCTGATAAGATCATGATTCTTCATATATGTTGCACATTCACCATAAGGACCAACAATTTGGTCCATTGGGCCTATGAATTTTTTTCATCTCATTCCAAACCTTTGCAATTGTTTATTCAAGAACTGAAAACATTGTTGAATGCACACTAAAACCAAAACTGAATATTGAAAAGATGTTCAGGATATGAGCTTATTCATCACAATATTCAATATTCAATATTGTATTGAACCATAAGCTTCTCAATCAAGTGAAGCCAAAAATCCAGTGCAACCAAGCAAGCATTTTTTTCATTGGTTGAACTTATTGCATGTCTTTGTTCATGGATAAAAAGAAAACCTCGCTTAATGGAAATTCATCTAAAAACTTGAAAACAAATTCAATATTGACAAAATATGAAAAATTAGGCCCGCTTGCTAACTCCAGAGATGCTACAAAAGGATCTTAATAAGGATGCACATTGATTTCATTTTGTATTAGACCTCCCACTGCTCTCTTGTTTTCATGAAAACCCAACTAATGGTTGTCATAAAGAGGCTAAAAATTTTCATAAAAATGTTGCAATGAAACATCCTTTTGCAAAAATAACATGGTTGGTTGTGACACTAAATCATGATCACCTTCATTTTAAGACTCACAGTTGATCAAAGGCTGAAAATTTTGACTGTCGAAATCATCCATATAACAAGCTACAGGGTCGTAAAAAACATGAGAAGTTTGTTGTTGAATTATAGAGTTGTCAATTTGTTCCAGTGAGTCTATATGACTTTGCACCCACTCAAATCCTTTTCCTTCATTAATGACCTTAAAATTCTCTTTCAACAACTTATATGAAGAAAAGAATAAAGGCAAAGAATTTCCTTCAGTAGACTCACTACTTTGTTCGTTTGCAATGTTGTAACTGTGACATGTGGGTTGATTTCTTTCATTAGTTTGTTGAAGATGAACATTTCCTAATAAAAAACATTCAATTGGCTGCTCTAGAAAATCAACATCATAATCATCATATCTAGGAAAATAAAAAACCTCTTGAAAATTATCAGCAATAAAATTTGGGGCAACAGCTTGTTTTTCAAAACACTGATCTTTACTCTCTGCAAAAACATCATCATTGAAAATTTCAAGAAAATTCATAGAACCGTCAATCTTCTACTCATACACTTCATTATCTTCATCTTCATTTGAAACCTCATCTTGAGTCTGATCTGAGAGCTTTCCACATGCTTGAAGATGATCTTCTATCTCCTGAGCATCGTTGAACATATGTTGCAAGGTCATAGACTTTCTCTCCATGAGATAAAGAACTAGATCAGGGTGTTGTGATATTGTATATTGTACCATGGAAACAACTTCAGAAGGCCAGATCTCCAAAGGCCTACTACAATAAAAACTATGAAACCGTCTATTGAATGTAGCAAAAGCTTCATCCTCCTCTCTTCTCAAAGCATTAAATTTAGTTAAATAATGATCGAAGGATTTGTTTCCACCCCAATATCTCAAGAATGCACCATTAAAATTAGTCCACGAACAAATGGAACAAGCTTCCAGATTTCTAAACCATAAATAATCACTTCCAACTAAAGATTTGGAAAATGTCCTCATAACAAAATCCTCATGTACAATTTCAAAATTATCAATGACATTATGAAAATCTCCCAAGTGCTTCTTAGATGTGATATGGTCTTCTCTAGTAAACCGAGGAAGATACTCAAAAAAAATGGGAGGGTAAGGATGGAGGCAAGATGACAGCCTTAAAGGTTTAAAATTTTTCTCTCTAATTCTAGACCGAACTTCAGTGGGCTGAAAGTAAGGTTCAATAGGATGATTGTAATCTTTAGCAGAAATGTTAGAATATAATGAATCATCTTTACTATCTACAAGATGACAAGAATGATTAGGTTCAAGATATATGAGTATATGCACATCATCTTTCTCATGTGTTTCAGATGAAAGAATAGGGTCAACATCAATGATGTAAGAAGAGGATAAATCTTCTTCTTTCAAGGAGGGGTATACAACAGAAGGTTCATTATCATCAGAGTAAACAAAGAAAAGGATGATTCTACTGATATGCAAAGGAAAATACAAGAAAGAGATGACAAAAAATAACATAAGTTTCCAGAAGGTTCATGATCATCAGAGTAAACAAAGAAAAGGATGATTCTCCTGATATGTGAAGGAAATTACAAGAAAGAGTTGACAAAAAATAACATAAGTTCCTGAAAGAAACTTATGACTTTATACATGGAATTTTTGTGTCTTCCTTTCATTTTTTTGGCTGAGCTCGTTCTTCAATGGGATCTTCTAACTTGATTTAAATCACCAGCAAGTTCTTCAAATGTATGGAGTCACCAAGTGAAATATGCAGTTTGTTCTGTCACCATCCCTTGTTCACCATCAAGTGTTGTTCTTAGTCTTTATCGTACAACACAGTGAAGATATCTTCATGTCTTGATTCCCGGACAACAACGTCAAAAATGTTATCACTAGAATTTACCCTTAGACTGATATAAGGATAACCCCAGTACCCATTAGAACCTAAATAATTAAATAAAATTTTGTAGGTGGATCAGCAAGACTCTACAAGAAAGGAGAGGGCAGCAAATTCATTGTAGATTAGTGATCTTTCACCATTGGGCACGGAGTCATAACCTCTCTATAGATTGAAGGTAATAAAGTTGCATATCAGGAGAAAGTTTCATAGAATGATGGATAGAAAAGTTAATAAGATAACAAAAAGGAGAACATCCATCAGGAAGGAATCCTCTCTACAAAACGAATGCAATATACTTTAAATAAAACAATGATTAACAAGCAGGATGCAACAAATCCTCAGCTGCTCATGGATTTATTAATCACAGGCAGCCTTTGATCTTCAAATCTACACTATATTCAAGAAAGATGAAAGACTATAATAGAAAACAAAGAATACACAATCTGATAAACAACTCTTATGAATCTTGCATGGCAGGAAAATTTACATCATAGGCCCTCAGGCTTACAAATAAGCATATACAGGAAAATTATCCCTCAAGCTCTCTTTAGCCTCTCCTGGATCATGGCCTGAACCCTTTTCTCGTGTTAGCATTAGAATATATAGTATTTCATTACAAATCCTTTATTCCTCCCCCAAGGGAGTCAAATCCTTATGTTTTTTCCAAAAATAGCAAATGTTACATAATTATAGGATCTAAAACAGAAAACAGAATAATATTTAATTCTAGATCTTACTTTTTAGGATTTTGTTTTTGACCAACTAAAAATGTGCTAACTAAAGAGAAATGTGCTAACTGAAGATAAAATCATGGGATTTGATAGAAAAATATTCAAACTTTATCATCCAACTCAATTTGGGGTCGTTCTTTCCACGTTGGAGCTCCACCAAATCAAATTCTAGAAATTTGTCCAATTTCACAGTGCACTTTCGCTGCAAAACTTTGGTAGATGATGTTTTTAAATTTTCTCTCAAATGGTAAACTGGGTCGAGTTGATTTTTTTTCAGCGAGTAAATAACATTATAATTCTTCTCCATAAAAAATTTGAGTAAAACCCAGATCTTCATTTAGAAGATATGTTGACAATACAATTTTGCACAGTACCAGTTCGCTGCAAAACTGTTGCTACAGGAAATTTCGCAGCGTATTATATTTCTCTACGAAATCTCTGCTCTTGATTGTCTTACTTTAAAACCTGATTTTAATCATGTATAGTATTTATGATGGTGTTATCCTTTTCATTTTATGAAATTAGATCGTTCCATACTTGCTCCATATCTAAAAAACCAATCTGAATGGAGAATTTCAAAACCCTTTACTTGTCAGTTTCAAAATTTGAGCAGACCAAAAATAAGACCTCACTTGACCATTTTTTAATCACTTAGTTGTTGTTTCTCAGATGACATGATTGTTGGTAAAAAATCAGAAAGATAATGGCAGGCTTCAATGGCAATCAGATTTTTGGCAATGTAGTTTTGTAGCGCCCAGGAATTTCACAGCGAACATGATTTTACTGTTTGAAATCTTCAAATCACATAAGACACGACCAAAACTCTACTCCTCATCATTATCTTGTGCAAGTTCCATGTCATTTAATCAACCAAAAAATTGAAATCATGCACTTTTGCAACGTATTGGCTGCAAAACCTTTGTTTCAACACTTTTGCAACGATGTGACAGAAGTGATGTGATGCTGCGAAATATTAGGAGTTTTTGCAGCGACCTTTGAAGCTGATTGGCTACAAGTCATAAAGGTACCAATTCGATTTAAAAGCTTAAGGAACCTTATATGTGTAACATAAAAAGACCCCTAGGCTTATTAAAACATGATATAATGACCTTAAACTTATCTTATTGAAGCGACTAAAATATTTTATACATAAGACTAAATTGACCATGTGACTTCAACGAAACCCAAACAAAAGTAAAAAATGAGGTGGAATTGACCCCGGTTCATTTCATGTGCTAACATGGGAAACAGATTTGGGAAAAATTTATATCGTTTGAAAGCTAAGATGACTAATATCACATATGAAATGATTTCCATGGTTGAAAAGTTGATTATCACTTCCATAAAATTAAAACACAATCCCCCTCTTTGAAAGAGTAATTAATTAAATTTTGAAAATAAAAGTTTATTTAAAAAACTTTTATTAAAAACAGAAAGGGACCCATTTTAAATATGTGAATGTTAATGATGTGAACTCATTAAAAAACACTTAATGGGTCATTAATTAAAGAGAATATGTCAATAAGAAAAGTGTACGGAAAATTCAAGAAAGGAAAAATCCTAACTACTCAAGTAGTTAGAAAATCTATTTTTTAAAGAGAATAAGTGTTTCATCAAGGGCGGAACAATGAAAATTATCAGAGGGGCAAGGGCAGAAGATCAGAAGAAGAAGAAGAAGTTACAACCATTAATATGCAACCATCCTTTTGATCAACGAAAATGGATCTCCATCTTCTTCACTCTTTCTATTCTTCTACACCATTTCTCATAGCTTTATGCTTGAATCTCTAAATTGGGCACAAGGCTGAGTTCTTGAGTATTCTTCTTGTATTCTTCAAAATATTTTTCTTATATGATCATGGAGTATTTACATCCATATACATGACTCTTAGATATTTTTTACTGAAGAACATATTTCATGAATAAAACTCCACAAAGAATTACGGGGTTTATTTCGATTGTATCTTGTAACTTTGAGTTTTAAGTATGAGATATTTGAAATTGATCTATCAAATTATTTTTTGATCTTAATAGTAATACTCTTTTAAAATTCTTTGAGATGATAAAATAATTATCTCCTATTTCTCGTGAAGAATATATGGATGCATTTATATGTGATTAAGAAGATTGTGATCTCGATCACAAAGAAATTATGATATTGAATCCCTCCTTCAATATTTTCTTATTTTAAAGAGATTCCTTGTTGCATATAAAGATCATATCAGTTTATTGAAGAACCATTTTATTGAATAAATTCAAGTAATAAATATCTAGGGTTTGTTGCCTAAGATTTCTCCTAATCCAAGATATTCAAGATATATCTTTTATCCAAATAGGAGTACCACCTCTATAAAAACATAGGGGGATTCATATCCTCATGAGGTTGTGGTTCTAGTCCTAACAGATTCAAACATCAACAGATAGTTATGCCAAGAGTATAGGAAACCAAAATTAGGGCTAATTTATGGAGTTATCAATGTCCTTTACCACACATATCAAAACCAACATGCATTATATAAATATATAGATGACAGTATAACATTTTTATTTGCACTAAAGCAAAAACTAGGATATAAAGTGTCTGTGATGTTGGACACATTCACAAGATCATGTATACAATGAAGTGCCTATTGAAAATGATAATATACAATATGGATATTGTTGAAATAACTAAGAATTGGAAATAAATGTTTGACGAGGTGCAGCATGCATACACAACTAATTATACATTGAAAACAATAATGCTAATAATGAACAAATAACAAAGGCATTACTCCATGGTTTCATCAAGCCATACAAAATTTACGATCTTCAAAAAAAATAAGCATTTCCCCTAGTGAAAGTTATTTTCCATTAGGGTTTTCCAAGACAAGTATTAAGGGGAACTAAGTTTTCTTACACTTTTATATGGGTAAAAACAACCAAATGATATTAGAAAGAACTTTTGATACCAGAAAATTATTCAATCAAAATTGTTGCACAAATACCATGGTTTTTCCTATCATACAACAAACCTATTTTACAAAGTAGTATTTATTATGCTAAATCAAGTGTTTAGTTAAATTAGAATAAGAAAAGGATAACTAAAACGAAAAATATTACTAGACCAGTATGTAAAATCAAAACTAAAACTAGATTTCATTATCAAGTCACACATTGATCAACCTCAATCTTCTCTCAAAAGTAATTCCATAACATAAACACATGTGTATCTCAATGATAGCATAAGTAAGCACCTTGATAAGACATATCATTATAAAAAAAATCATAAACATATAAACATATTGATAACAAACCTTGATATATATCTTAATAGACATATTACTTCAGAACTCAGTATACACCTCAATCTACCAAATTCAACCATTAAACTCATTTAATTGATCTTACAAGTCTTAAAACAAAAGCTCTCGAGGATAAACATATGTTTAGGCTATATTTTCAATCATGATGATGATGACAGTGGTGACAATGGAAGTGACGATGATGAGGAAGATGATGACGACGATGAAAATTGTTGGCATAGAGGGGCAGACCTAGGGTTCAACGCTTCAATAGCACACCAACAAAACCCTAACTATCGACCTTTTCGGCAACACCTGCGAAGAAGATGAAGTCTCACCCGAGGTAGAGGCAGTAGTGGTTGCAGGAATCAAGTGTATGCAACCTTAGCTGGGACACAGATCTGTGATTGTATCACCTTAACAAAGCACTTAGCAGTTATAGTTCATTAGTATTTAACCTTTGTTTACAACGCAGATAAATCCTAATTACAGAGCAGTGCAATATTCGTCTAGATCTAATATATTCAAGCACTAAGCATATCAACATAGATCAGATCTAGCATATTATTCACATCATTAGGAACTAAGCTATCATATTCATCTAAGCATACATCGTTACACTAAGAAGTAATCATATAAACAATAAAACATTCACAATGCACAAAGCAACCACAACATAGGATATATGTGGTTCACCCCCAGCCTAGGGCTACGTCCACCAACTCTTTTCTTCTTTATTATATTCGATCAAGCTTCTTACAAGCACATAGCATCAAAATCCTACTCCGCAAAAGACAGGAGATATGCGCGCACCTCGCCAGATCCTCCTTCCCCGAGCTAGGTTACAGCACAAAGCCTTTACACAATCTCTTACAGGCACTTTCACTTAGCCTTGCAATCCTCACACAGTATGCACAAAGCATTTACAACTATCACTTAGCACAATATCACACAAATGCGTATCTTGTATTAGCACTTAGCAAGGTACCAAGCCCCTCTTTACATCACCTAGACATATATTAATACATTACAAAAGGCCTAACCATGGGTAAACCCATGGGCCGACATCCCCATACCCGTTACATAAGCCCTAAACAAGGGACTGAGATCCCGCGATCTCCACTTCGACTTGCGCTCCACCTTTGACAGCCTGTCGAAGTCCCAAAATAGGTCAAACTTGACCAAGGATCTCCAAAACTTGGTCAAGGGCCAACAGGCCCCCAACACTCACATGTGACTCATCCCGAGTCGCTCTTCTTTCGTTAGTTCTGCCTCAAAAGCCTCAAGCTTGGCTCGATCTACTTCGACCTGTTGTTGCGCCAAGGCCTCCTTCTCGGCGAACTCCTGAAGAATTTCCTCGTTCACAGGTCCTTCCAAGCGTTTCTCAACTGTAGTGACTACTTTCTCTAGTTCTTCTCCTCATCCTTCAATCTCCTCAAATAGTTGACAAGTTGCATCCTAGACTGTCTGGAGCCTCTGACTCACTTCCATGACTTTAGTCTGTATGGCGTGGACTTGTTGTTGAAAAGTGCATTGTTCCTGTGATATTTTCATTCTTTCAACTGCAGACAAGAGATTCAACTGTGCCTGTACCATTGCTTCTTGTTGCTTTGCCTCCTGGAGTTGAGACTCCATTGTCTTTAATTCAGGGTCTTCAGTAAGTCATTCATAAGTCTATGCACTGTGATCACTGATTTGTTTACATTCCATGGTGAAGGTCTTGATTCTCTCAACTACGCTACGAGCAGTTGCTTCTTTTTAATCCCGCACGTCCTACAGAGTGTTTGGCACTAATTGTAGCTCTAGATCTATTATTCTTTGTTGAAGTTTTTGAATGGCTTCAACGAACTTCGCTACTTGATGCTCTACTAGGTCTTCCTCCTTTTTCTCTAAGCTCGTCACAGAGCAGAGTTCTCTGTTGACTACTTCTTTTACTCCAGCCTACTCAGGGAGCAGTTGTTCCTTCTCTCGTTGGATTTGTGCTTTCTCTTCTTCGAATTTTGACTGGAGGGCAGCCTTCTCCTGCTACACAATCCTGAATTTCTCTATCATCGCTTCTTGTTCTTTCTTCAGGGCCACCGTGGCCTTTTTCTTTTCTTCTTGTGCGTGAAAAAGGCGAGCTTCGGTCGCATCAGTTAGTCTGCAGAGTTGGGCAGGCTCCTCTCCCAAATCTGGTTCATATGATGGTGAGGGCGCAGTGGACACTGAGTGGATGGAGTGAAGGGATTGTTGAAATCCTCTCAGATATGTCTCAATTCTATCATACATGGATTCTTGTTTGGCTTCGTTGTTCTGCAAAATGTCATATGAGGCGTCTAATATAGCTACGATGATGAAGTCAAAGTCATCGAGCGTGAGCACAATCTGCAACTTGGTCTTACTAGCTCTGGATTTCTTCCGCGAGATAGGTTTCATGGGAGAGACCTTTCTTTTCTTAGATGGATTAGTCTCATCAACGAGATCCCTAGGCGGTGTTACTTCACCTTTCTTCTAATGATCTTCTTTCCCATTGTTCTCTTCTTTATCTACTTCGTCATTACCTCCTCCTGAAGTAGTTTCTTCTGATGCACTACTCAGGTTTTGTACCTCTTCTATCTTCTTCCTTCTACTAGTTCCAGGTGTGTCATGTTCTTCGCGAGTGGCCTCCAAGCTTCCGATTATTTCTTCGCGAGTGACCTCCAGGACATTCCTTAGTGATCTCTTCTAGGTCCTCTTCTGTGATCTTATAGTATGATTGAAGTTCTTCTTTACTCTCGTCTGCGCGCGTAGTGATATAAGTGAAATGTTGATCTGCGTGGAACTTCATAAGGGGCCTGAACCGATGTAGGGTGTTCGACGTCATACGAGGGACAACCTCAATGGATCTCTTTAACTGCAGATAGTAGGTATGGAATATTGTGTTTGACTGCCACTGTTTTCCCATATCGCTCGAATACCAGAGCGTGGTGAACTTCGCAGCGAGTGGCTCAAATGGATAAATGTCACGAAAGGTTGCACCTTCTGGCATCTCCCAAGTTGTAAACACAATGAGGATCGGGAGCCAACTAAAGTGGAACTCATAGCCCTGATCCTGAGCTTCATGGAAATCCAATTCTAACTGGTTGACTAAGTACTTTGCCCAATTCATCTGTATTCCTTCTATGCATTTTCCATTGAGGTCAACGACGAACCCTGTGACCTGTGTAGGTCTATTCTTTCTCACTAGCTTCCCTGTGATCAGCTGGCAGGTCAGGGGCACTGTTCCATTCTAGATGGAGGCTACCTTGTAGCCTCTGTTACATGTCAAAATTACTCAACTGGATAAGTGTTGCATGTTCCTCTCAATTGTCGTAAGTG
>WSFP011447896.1:0-19987 GCA_009831015.1 Picea engelmannii | reverse complement strand
ATCGACCATGTTGATCGCATTCAATGGTCATTCCTTCCACCCTCATGGTATTCTCCTCGCCTTTCCGATCCAGTTAGGTGGGAAGACGGTAGAGGTGGAAGTAGAGGTAGTTGATGCACCTCTCGATTATAACCTATTACTAGGTCGCAATTGGACTTATTCTATGGTTGTCATAGCATCTTTCGTTTTCCGCACGCTTTGTTTTTCTCATCAGGGGGAGATTGTGAGGATCAACCAGTTATCCTTTGCGTAGTCTATCCTGAACTCATATGTTGGGCCATCGATCCCTGTGATCGGAAATTCTCATCCAACAACTGAGAATATCTGTGTCGGAATGTATTCTTCCCTCATGGGTACTTTCGACTTTTTGGAACCAACTCACCACATTTACGCCATGTCCAGTACGCCCGCTTCAGTAAAGAAGTCCATCCCTTTCCGCACTTCTTATTCTAGTGACCCTTGGACCCTACCTTCTCATACTTTATCGATTGAAGGTCAGTCACATGTTGGCATGGATATGCCACTATCGGTAGAAGAGATTTCATATCAAGCTATCCTCTACTCTTCTGTCGATCTCAATCTTCTTCCCTCGTAGACGGTCAAGGAGGATCCAGTTCTTAGGCCCATCTGGGCCACTTCGTTATCTTGTTCACATGATTTTTTGGTTGATAATTTTCCTTCGGATGAATCCATCCTTGAAGCCATGAATGTTTTCGAGAGACCTTGGGACGATATGCATCATCGATCTTATTTTCTCCCAATTCTTGAAAGAATTGAGTGAGATGATTTTAAATATACCCTGAGTGAGATAGTTGGTCACATCGTAGTTCCACTTGATACACATGGCATTTACACCAAAGGGAATATGGTGAGTATTTCTTCTACCATCCAGAACGATGTCTCTCGTACCCCTGGCAAGATCGAAAATGTAAATATAGGTGCAGATTGTTTGCCGGAAGAGATTCTGATCTACACCAACCTCTTCAAAGAATTCCGAGACGTATTCTCTTGGTCATATGAAGAGATGTCAGGGATCGACCCCTATATTGTCAAACATGAGATTAGGAATTACCCGGATGCTAAACCTATTCAACAACGTCTTAGAGCTATTAATCCTAGGAAGGCCCCCGCCATTAAGGTAGAGGTAGAAAAGCTACTTAATGTCGGCTTTATCTACCCGGTTCCCTTGACTGAATGGGTATCCAACCCAATTCCGCATGTGTATGGACTTTTGCGACCTGAACAAGGCTTGTCCTAAAGATAACTTCCCCATGCCTTTCATTGATCAGATTCTTGATGAGTGTGCGGGAAGTGAAATATTTTCTTTTATGGATGGATTTTTTACGCTATAACCAAATCCAAATCAAACCCAAAGACCAACATAAGACGGTTGGGGGGCATCAACACGTTATCGTGGTTGTCGAATACATTACCAAGTGGTCTGAAACCATGCCTACCATGAAATCCGATGGGAAGACTGCATCTTTTTTCGTATTCAGCCAAATTATCGCCCGGTTCGGTATCCCGAGTGAGATTGTCACTGATCATGGCAATCATTTTCAAAATGAAATGATGATATAACTAGCGTCTAACCTGGGATTTAAAAATGATCACTTGTATCCTTATTACCCCCAGACAAATGGGCAAGTAGAGGCCATCAATAAGTCTCTCAAGACCATCTTGCAAAAAACTATCAGTTGAAGCAATTCCAACTGGCACATCATGTTATATCCCACACTTTGGGCATACCAAACCTCGGTTAAGACTGCCAGCGTTTTTTCTCCTTTTCAGTTAGTACACGGTGTGGAGTCGATACTTCCCGTTGAATGTGAAATCCCTTCTCTCAAATTGGCAGTTGAGCTCCTACCTGACACTTCGGATTTAGAGAGACACCTTGTACACCTAGAGAGTCTTGATGAGAAGCGTCGAGATGCCTTCACGGCTATCGAGGCAAACAACAAACATGTCAAGGTTCAGTATGATAAGTCTATCTATCCACGGTTGTATGTTGAGGGTGACTTGGTCCTCTTGTATGACCAAGCCAAAGAACTTCTAGGTGAAGGCAAGTTTAAACCCATGTGGCACGGTCCTTATATTGTGCGACATGTTCTAGAAAAAGGAGCCTACAAGTTGGAAGATTATGAAGAGAATAAATTGGTTAAGCCCAGAAATGGGCTCTACTTAAAAAGGTATTACACTTGATCCCTGGGCTTGGGAAAAACCCTTTGTATACTAATGTAAATTTAGTGCATATACACATTTCCCCCCTTTTTATCTTTAGCTTGCTTATCGATTTTTCCCTTTTGTTGGTAGATGTCAATGGAGTCTTTGGTCTATGTAGGATTTGCAGATGGAGCCAGTCGTCATACATGGAACTTAGCTTCCGCTGCTTGGGTGATTTACTCACCCAAGGGTCTGCTGGTCTCTTCAGGTGATGTATGCCTAGGGCCATCTGTTGTAACATATTTCGGAAATTGCTCTACTCAGTATTTTCATCCCAAATGTGTTTGAGGATCACATCTTATTTCCAATTATCTATAACTTGCATCAGATTTGTTGAAGGACTTGTAGGACCTTTTGGAAAGAAAGTGTTTGTTCTGAGTTCCTTCACTGATATTTCTCAGAGAGCCACATTACACGAGATTGTACAAGATTATGGATAGGTAACCATTGATCTGCAGAAGCTTACAACACCTTCAATGCAAGGATTGGAGATTTTTGGCTTGCTCGGCTTATAGAGAACAATAAGAGCCCTGATGCAACTTTAACAACAGGAACAATGGGGTACCTTGCTCCTGAGTATTTGTTCTCAGGAAAAGCCTCAGACAAAACTAATGTCTTCAACTTTGGGGCAGTTGTTTTGTAAGCTGCTTGCGGAAGGAGAGCTATTGAGGCAGATATGCAACCTGGGGAGAGTAATTTGGTAGATTAGGTTTGGGGTTTGCATAGAGATGGGAAGCTTCTTGAGGCCTCAGACATAAGATTGAAAGGAAATGAGAGGAATGTTTTTGGTTGGACTTCTCTGTTCACATCCTGATCCTGGGACTAGACTCACAATGATGTAGGTATGACAAATTATGAGTGGAGAAGCCTTGGTTCCTCATGTTCCTCGACGCAAGCCTGGTATGTCATTTCATTCTAACCTTCTTCCGAGTCTTCAGGACATTGTCTCTAATTGTGATCAGAGCCAGATTTCTAGTTCATCCACGAGCTTCAAGGACTAATCTTGTATGTGATTGATAATCCTTCATAGTTCAGTCAGTTCATTTTTCATTCCCCTAATTTGTCATCTCTTCTTGCTTTCTCTGGAATACTGAAGTGCCTGTATTACAAGAAACTGAGTCATCAATTGCATTAAGAAGCTAGTTTCCCAAAGCATGATGAGATTACTTAATGGATATTCTGCACTCGATACAGTCTCGCCTGCTGACTTATTAAGGGAAGCTAAATTCAACTAGATTTGATGATTCCCGGGGAAGATTGTGTACCAATGCTAATGACTCTTGCATTCAAACTTCTCACAGACTACCCGCTTGCACTACAACATTTACAGGAAGAAAACACGAAGTTGAAGAAATGTAAGGAACATGAAAAAGAGCAGTTGACTTGGAGTGATTACACGTCCTTGACCTTTACTCAGAATGTGATAACTGAGACTTTATGAATGGGGAATATCTCACTGGTGTAATGCGAAAGGCATTGCATGACGTGGATATTAAAGGACACTTCATTCCCAAAGGCTGGTGTGTGTTCACATACTTCAGATCCATTCACCTGGACAAGGACTTCTATAAGAGTCCATACAAATTCAATCCTTGGAGATGGCAAGAAAAGGATCCGATTAGCAGCAGTTTTATTCCATTTGGACGAGGCCAGAGACTTTGCCCAGGCATTGACATGGCAAGACTGGAAGCTTCCATCTTCTTGCATCAACTTGTCACCCAATACAATTGGGAGGCAGAAGATGATTCTATTGTGAATTTTCCAACAGTTCAAATGAAGAAAAGAATGCCCATCCGGATCAAGAAGATCATCACTTCACACTTTTAACTTCCCATAAAATATAATTTATGCATATTGAACAACCTACAAAAGATGACAAATATAGCTATGGCCTCTGTGTGTATGAACTAAGAAATAAGGAACGGGTAATAGAGTCCATGATAGAGAGGAAGATTGGATTAGTTAAGGCGAACTATTCCTGTGGTTGGACTGTAGCAATTTGTGAAGACATATAGCATGATGAAGAGTCGTTCCAATGAAAATTCCTCCTCCCCGAAAAGCGGTGAACTGCAATATTTGAAGCATGTTATTAATTAGTCATAATTGTAGAAATAGAGAAGCATGTGGTGATTTTTCGATACATGGATGGAGAGGAGCGGTGCAGCGTAGCTGTTTGCATGCGTCCGGGCATGCTCCTTGAAGAAGATTTTGTGCTGAAACTCATCTTTTTCCACGTCCTCAAAAGATATATCAGTCGATGCTTCAACGAATTCCACTCCCTCATCGTTGCAGTCAACTTCGGGCTGGCCCGATTTTCCTCACTGGATGTCCAACCGACCTGCAAATGGATAGAAGTCCACTAGAACTAAAGACATGCTCCTTTTTAGTGTCTCCACGATCTTATAAAACTCCTCCTGACTTTATGTTTTATAAAAGAGAATTAGATGAGTGTTGTTAAAGGTAATCCAACGAGCATCGAGATTAGAGAGGCGTATTGGGTTTAGGGAGCAATGTTGAGACAGCGAAAGGAGAATCTTGAAATGCCACGCAAATGATGAGTCTTGTCCAGTCAAGAAATTATTAGTGACGGTTCAAGAAGCCGACAGCGCATCTAGCAGTCGCAGAGTCTGGAGAAGGCGAACCGTTTCATATTTCCCGGAACACAAAGAGATTTATTTTAGATTTTTCTTTTAAAAGACGGATTGATGTAACAGGAGCAAGGCGAGGGGGCGAGTTGGGGAAAAAACCTCTTGTGAAGAGGGGTTCCTTTGTATGTTGAGTTAATTTGTAAATCCGAATTGGAGTAATACAGAAGACATATTTACTTGAGACTGTGAGATTCATCACGGTCGATTCTTTCAGTATGTTTTCTCTGTTGTCATTATCATATTGTTTATCTCTTCCTCTTTCAGCTATGTTAAATTTGTTTGGAATTCATTTTATATGCTCCTTACCCAGAGTTGATATATATGTGTTGTGTTTACATGGTGACTGGTCAAAATTTGTTCAAGATAAACGCTCTGCATCTAGTTATCAGCCTTCTATCTTTTTCCTCTAAAATCGTAGCGAAAATTCCTCCTTAATAGATGCTTTCACTGTGATGGCCTTTCCTTTTCTTTTTATGCTACTACATCATGATTATCAATCATTGAAAGATAGACTTACTTTGCCTCACTTTACACAAGTTCTACGATCACTGCTATTATCTCATTTCTTCAGTTTTCACTTGACTCCATGCCCAATGGACTGTTTCCCTGGTCCAACCCCCAAACTCTAAAAATCCAAAACTATCATTTACCCATAAATCTGCCCACCATTTCACGCTTACTGAGGATCATATTGTGACATTATCTGAGAGATCCCTCTCGGGTTGGGAGGGGAAGATTCCAATCCAAAGTGGTTTGAGGTTGCCTCGGGATTGATTTGCATGCAACCCATTTCATTTCTGAGTGTCAACATTCTGGCATCGTTGCCGAGGAATCGAAGTTAATATCTATCCCTGGGAGAATGACATTTTCATAGTCCTAAGGCCTGGTTGAGCAGTCGGTCATAAGAAAATGTTGGTTGCACATGCTCTGGTGACTTCATTAAAAGTTTCTGATGGTGATTTCACTGGCAAGAGAACTCAGAATTACAACTTTCACGTTAGGTTTCCCAATGGATGAAGGCACCTGGTCTATTTTTCTTGGCACTTTGCAGAAAAGTACCATCCCTAGATGGAGCCTATGTTGTAACAGATTTTGGAAATTTCTCTACTTAGTATTTTCATCCCAAATGTGTTTGAGGATCACATCTTATTTCCAATTATCTATAACTTGCATCAGATTTGTTGAAGGACTTGTAGGACCTTTTGGGAAGAAAGTGTATGTTCTGAGGTCTCTCACTGCTATTTCTCGAAGAGCCACATTACACGAGATTGTACGAGATTATGGACAGGTAACCATTGATCTGCAGAAGCTTACAACACCTTCAATGCAAGGCTTGGATATTTTGGGCTTGCTCGGCTTATAGAGCACAATAAGAGCCCTGATGCAACTTTAATAGCAGGAACAATCGGGAACCTTTCTCCTGAGTATTTTTTCTCGGGAAAAGCCTTAGACAAAACTGATGTCTTCAGCTTTGGGGTAGTTGTTTTGGAAGCTGCTTGTGGAAGGAGAGCTATTGAGGCAGATACGCAACCTGGAGAGAGTAATTTGGTAGATTGGGTTTGGGGTTTGCATAGAGATGGGAAGCTTCTTGAGGCCTCAGACATAAGATTGAAAGGAAATGAGAAGAATGTTGTTGGTTGGACTTCTCTATTCACATCCTGATCCTGGGACTAGACCCACAATGATGTAGGTATCACAGATTATGAGTGGAGAAGCCTCGGTTCCTCATGTTCCTCGGCGTAAGCCTAGCATGTCATTTCATTCTAACCTTCTTCCGAGTCTTCAGGACGTTGTCTCTGATTGTGATTAGAGCCAGATTTCAAGTTCATCCATGAGCTTCAAGGACTAATCTTGTATGTGATTGATTATCCTTCAGATTTCAGTCAGTTCATTTTTCATTCCCCTAATTTGTCATCTCTTCTTGCTTTCTCTGGAATACCGAAGTGATTGTATTACAAGAAACTGAGTCATCAATTGCATTAAGAAGCAAGTTGCCCAAAGCATGACGAGATTACTTAATGGATATTCTGCACTCGATACAGTCTTGCCTGCTGACTTATTGAGGGCAGCTAAATTCAACTAGATTTGATGATTCCCGGGGAAGATTCCGTACCAATGATAATGACTCTTGCAGTCAAATTTCTCACAGACTGCCCGCTTGCACTACAACAATTACAGGAAGAAAACACGAAGTTGAAGAAATCTAAGGAACATGAAAAAGAGCAGCTGACTTGGAGTGATTACATGTCCTTGACCTTTACTCAGAATGTGATAACTGAGACTTTACGAATAGGGAATATCATCACTAGTGTAATGAGAAAGGCATTGCATGACATGGAGATTAAAGGACACTTCATTCCCAAAGGTTGGTGTGTGTTCACATACTTCAAATCCATTCACCTGGACAAGGACTTCTATAAGAGTCCATACAAATTCAATCCTTGGAGATGGCAAGAAAAGGATCTGATTGGCAGCAGTTTTATTCCATTTGGAGGAGGCCAAAGACTTTGCCTAGGCATTGACATGGAAAGACTGGAAACTTCCATCTTCTTGCATCAACTTGTCACCCAATATAGTTGGGAGGGAAAAGATGATTCTATTGTGAATTTTCCAATAGTTCAAATGAAGAAAAGAATGCCCATCCGGATCAAGAAGATCATCACTTCACACTTTTAACTTCCCATAAAATATAATTTCTACATATTGAACAACCTGCAAAAGATGAAAAATATGGCTATGGCCTCTGTGTGTATAAACTAAGAAAGAAGGAACGGGTAACAGAGTCCATGATAGAGAGGAAGATTGGATTAGTTAAGGTGAACTATTCTTGTGGTTGGACTGTAGCAATTTGTGAAGAAATATATCATGATGAAGAGTTATTCCAATGCGAATTCCTCCTCCCCGGAAAGCGGTGAACTGCAATATCTGAAGCATGCTATTAATTAGTCATAATTGTAGAAATAGAGAAGCATGTGGTGATTTTTCGATACCTGGATGGAGAGGAGCAGTGCGGCATAGCTGTTTGCATGCCTCCGGGCATGCTCCTTGAAGAATCTTTTGTGTTGAAACTCATATTTTTCCACGTCCTCAAAAGATATATCAGTCGATGCTTCAACGAATTCCACTCCCTCATCGTTGCAGTCAACTTCGGGCTGACCCGATTTTCCTTGTTGGATGTCCAACCGACCTGCAAATGGATAGAAGTCCACTAGAACTAAAGACAGGCTCCTTTTTAGTGTCTCCACGATCTTATAAAACTCCTCCTGACTTTCTGTTTTATAAAAGAGAAGAAGTTGAGTGTTGTTAAAGGTAATCCAACGAGCATCAAGATTAGAGAGGCATATTGGGTTTAGGGAGCAATGGTGAGCCAGTGAAAGGAGAATCTTGAAAGGCCACGCAAATGTTGAGTCTTGTCCAGTCAGGAAATGATTAGTGACGGTTCAAGAAGCCGGCAGCGCATCTGGCAGTCGCAGAGTCCGGAGAAGGCGAACCGTTTCATATTTCCCGGAACACAAAGAGATTTATTTTAGATTTTTATTTTAAAAGATGGATTGATGTAACAGGAGCAAGGCGGGGGGGTGAGTTGGGGAAAAAACCTCTTGTGAAGAGGGGTTCCTTTGTATGCTGAGTTAATTTGTAAATCCAAATTGGAGTAATAAAGAAGAAATATTTACTTGAGACTCTGAGATTCATCACGGTCGATTCTTTCAGTATGTTTTCCCTGTTGTCATTATCATATTGTTTATCTCTTCCTCTTTCAGTTGTGTTAAATTTTTTTGGAATTCATTTTATAAGCTCCTTACCCACAGTTGATATATATGTGTTGCGTTTACATGGTGACTGGTCATAATTCATTCAAGATAAGCGCTTTGCATCTAGTTATCAGCCTTATGTCTTTTTCCTCTAAAATCGTATTGAAAATTCCTCCTTGACAGATGCTTTCACTGTGATGGCCTTTCCTTTTCTTTTTCTGCTACTACTCATGATTATCAATCACTGAAAGATAGACTTACTTTGCCTCACTTTCTGCAAGTTCTACAATAACTGCTATTATCTCCTTTCTTCATTTTTAACTTGACTCCATGCCCAATGGACTGTTTCCCTGGTCCAACCCCCAAACTCTAAAAATCCAAAACTATCATTTACCCATAAATCTGCCCACCATTTCACGCTTACTGAGGATCATATTGTGACATTAGCTAAGAGATCCCTCTCGGGTTGGGAGGGGAAGCTTCCAATCCAAAGTGGTTCGAGGTTGCCTCAGGATTGATTTGCATGCAACCCATTTCATTTCCGAGTGTCAACACCATCCACGAATAATGTGGCCGAGTACAACGTCATCATAAAATTATTGCGCGATGCTATCTCACATGGTATTCGCTCTATAGAGGTGCTCCTGGATTCTTAGTTAGTCGTATGTCATTTGAACGGTCATTACCGTGTGCGTGATCCGACGTTACTCCATCAATTCCTATGGGTACGTCTTTTAGAACGACATTTTGATTTTATTACATACTTTCACATTCCTAGAAGTTATAATCATGTATCCAATGCCTACACTAATTATGTTTTGAATTGGCATTTGTCACATTAATAAAGAAAATAAAACCATTAAATCAATGTACACATTGTAACATAGAAGTACAGTCGAAGATCCCTCTTTATATATTTCCAAAAAATATGGTGTTTTATATTACAAAATTGGGGCTAAAACCCTCAAAAATACATATACAACCAATATACATGTCCCATGACATCTACACCTATGGTGCCAGAAGAGTCTCATGATAGAAGACCAAGGCATTAGCAAGATGTCGGAAGAGTCGTACCCATGCTCTAGGTACATCGACAACCTGCCTCTGCATGGCTTCAGGTAGATCCTCCACCTGAACCATAGGAATCCTCTATGTCAAACGCGACAGGTTTCCCCGCACATTCTGAAGGACTCGCTCCGTCTCTCCTCCCACTACCTCATCTCCCCAGTGCCTCCACCTATGTCGTAGGAATCCCTCTAGTCGTTTCAGACCCACGTCTGCAACCACACAAGTATTAAGTTAATATTTAAAAACACCATCCAAAAAATATTTTTGTTATTTAAAATAAAAAAATACAAAAAATGAAATATATAAAAAATATTGTTTACCTATGGCGCCATAGGAGACCCCTGGTGGAAGCGGCATATCAGGATCACCTCTGAAATCAGTTCCCACATAGGGATAGTCATCCAGAGCTATGATTTGTCTCCTCCACCAGAAGAAAAAATCATTGTTGTAGGGTGTCGCCACCTTACCTCCCCCCTGTTGTTTCATGACCTTGATCCATCGCGCTATAGTTGGATCACATGGCCCTCTATGAATGATTTCCACTCTAGATCCTAGGCTTGGGATCCACTCGAAAAAGAAGCTACAAAGGATAGAGGCAAGCTCGAAGTTTCGCTTTGCCCCCTGCTTGCACTATGTCAGCTGACCTTTCATATTAGTCAACAATGAGGTACACCAATCATACACGGTAGGTCTTGCACACTCCAGTGCGTAAAACCTAAGTGGTATTGAGGCTTTATGCAACAAGGCCAAACCTATGATCTTGTAAGCACAAGCACAATAATATTCAGGCTGAGGTTACCTATAGCTCGGATAGGGATTTGAATTCCCACCATGGGAGTCCCTGCAACACAGTGGGCCTCGATGTATTCTTTGACCTTCATCCCACTCCTGACCCCGCGTGACTTAAGGTCCACGACCTCTCCTCGACATGAAAGTCCTGTCAAGAATTAGATGTCCTCTACTTCGATCCTTAATGGTTGTCCATTAAGGATAAATCTCTTGCTGTCTGGATCCCAATAGCCCACCAACATTTCCAATAACCTCACTTGGGCCCTCATTCCTTTGAGAGCCCAAAACTTGTATAGACCACATATTTTTAATGTCGCTTGAGCCATCGAATCCTGATCCACTACTGCATCTACCTCCTCAGCTCTCTCTCCCTCCACTCCAACACCATCCTGCAAAAACCAAATCAATTTTTGAGTTAGAAGCTTATTTTTTGCCATTTTGCGCAAGTATACGCGGGTTATCCAAGAATAGTCACAGGTAGGACCTGATATACACTCCCTATAGTTCACATAGGGGCATATATCTGGTCGTATACGCGACATATTAGTAGAAACCTGCATATACCGAAAAACTCAATTTGTGCCCTCAAAAACTAAAAAAATGGAGCCTAATTCAAAATTGTAAACCATTGAATTTGAAGAGGATGGAATGAAGAGTTACTTGGTCCAGACAGTGTGTGATTCTATTGCCTATTTATCCCACGATTGTCATTTGAATTATGGAGGTATGTTAGTCCAAATTGCACTATTTTGGGTGAAAATGAAAATAACATAGTAAATTTTGATTTTATTACTATTTATAAAACATTTTTACCCATTTGATATACTTTTATGCTATTATTTTGTCTAATGGACTAATTCAAAAATGATTCTAAGCTGGTTTTTGTATTTTCGACTCAATTTTCTTACAGATTTCAACGTCATGGTTGGTCGTTCATCTCCTCAGGCGGGTATATTCATAATCTAGCATATAAGATAGGTATTCACTACATCGTGCAGTTTTGCATTATCCTTCAATTACCACTTTTTACGCCTTAGGTACGAACCCATTTATTGTGATGCATTAACCTCCATCTGCCATCATAGCATCGTTAATAAATGGTAGAGACTTACCAAACATGGGTACCCTAGTTAGAACCTCTCTGTCATTTGGTGCCCATGCCAAGATTTTTCCTTAGGACCGGGAGTCCATTAGAATTCGATACATGACTTTACAATGAGCCTCATTTCTCATTCATGCACAAGCAACCTTATTACCCCGAGACTCCCAAAAAATGAATCTTAGTTAAGCTCTTTTCTGAATCGTTATTAAAAATTGAAAAGATCGTCAAGTGATTTGTCCCTTTCACACTCATTAAAATTGGATTTGAAAGATCATGATCTTAGTTAAGCTCTTTTCCAACTCGCTATCAAAAATGGAAAAGATCGTCGAGTGAACTTGTCTTTTTCACACTCGTAAATTGGATTTGAAAATACGTCTATTTGGCACAAGTTTACCCCTTTTTCACACCAAGTATACTAAAAGATATAAAAAAGGACATTTTTTGGCATTAAATTGTGATTGCATCTCATGCCCTTGCTTGCATTATTGAGCCTTTAGCTTGTTCTCGCTTTGCGTTATAAACCATGGCCAAAGCAATTTGCATCCTCAACCAAGCAGAGCCTTGTTTATATTCTTCACAATTTGACACCCTATACCTTGGAGGGAACATCACCCCAAGTGTCCATCTCTCGCATGCATTTCCTTGCATTGAGCATGGGTACGTTCCACAGATGGAACTAATTTTTCTTACTTGAGACACTCGTTCCCTCCTCTATATCATAGCATTCACTTGTTATGAAAAAACAAAAAAAGATGGGTGAGAAGGGAGTACTATACTGTAATTGGAAACAATCGTGCCGCCTTTGAACAGAGAACAAAGTTATTGAGTCCTTGCGTCATCATAATTTTGGGTTTAGCATGGCCTTAGGAAGCTGATCTCGTTACAGAATTTTCTCTACTGACTGGTTAATCTTCCAGTCACTATAGAGAACATTGTGGATGCCTCCTGCATCTAGTTGTCACATCATTAAGTCTATGCTGTCGGAGTCCATCGTATGTCTCATGCTCTTGTTCAAAGGAAGTCTATCAACCTGTGTCAGCCACTCCTCAGAAATCTTGACTTTGCATGTCAGCCATACCCTCAATTTGTCTCATAATCACATGATATTTTGGTCTTATGATGCACCCTAGCTCTACTTTTATCATTGGTAGGTCACCTTGAACCCAGCAATCGACATTTCATCATAGGTCGTTGACTGGGTGGTTTTCTTTTTGTTCAAAAGCAAGACATCTATTCACACTTTGGGATTCATGTAGTGTCTTGGATTCCATTAGCCTTGTTGGTGGTTTCCTCACCTTTGTCAGTAGTTTTCATCATTGGTTGTTATTCAAAGGGTCTTTCTCATGTACCGCTTGCATTTGGCACACACGAAAGACGCACAGGGTCATTGGTTCGTGAACATGTTCTTCGTCCGATCTCCACCAAATCATGAAGCTCCTACTTTGTTCCTCGTGCTGACTGATGAGAGATGCCTTAATGCTCTCCTTTTAGCGGGTCTCTTTCCATCGACTTCAACTCATGTATTTTGGATACGAGACCTAAAGTTTTATGAGTACCTTGAGGCTTGCAGTCATTAGCGCCAGGCTCTCTCGCCATTGACAAATGGGAATACATCAATGTCTCCTAATCAATGGATCTCTCAAGTGTTCGACAGCAGCTCCTTTATTCACATTTGTAGAGATGTACTCGGTGCCTTGATACCTACTTTCATCATTGGTAGGTTGTCTCGCGTTTGTTAACGGTATACCTCAATGACCACTAATCAAACGATGTCTCATCATGTTTTGACCTCAACTCATTTATTCACATGATGTAGACTTGCACCATTGGCGGATTGTATTGTAGACTTGAAGACATCACTTTGAGGATGCAACTTTCCTGAGCTGTTGCTTCCATTTCATTGAACCAGTACCTATTTGACTTCAGCAATCATGGGAGATTAGATTGTACTCCATGGTATACAAATATCTTCAGATTGATTTTGAGACTGGTTTCACTGGGCCTTGTTCGTGACTATGACAATTATTGGCATGTAACTGCTTTATACTTGCCTACTCATGGCCATGAACACTTGTTGGTATATTTTCCACATGGATCTGCATTGTATTCTTGGCAGTCATGTATACAAAGTCAATACATAATGTAATGAGCAATTGAGTTCGTCCAGTTGGTTCCTTACCACTCCACTTTTGGGTTATCTATAATGTATTTCGGCCATCACAGATACTCCTCTGATCTCACACATTAGGGGGCATCTTTTATAGCAAGATTTGCCTCACCATTGCTATCTTGCAAAGAGGGCCTTTTTCCATTTGCCTATGTAGACTTATCAACCCCTTTTTGATAAATCCAGAGCCAAAAATATATATTTTTCCACATATACGCTCCCTAACTGCTTTGCAAGATGCGTATATGCTTGATGCTCCACTACAGCTCGCGTATATTGGGATTTGTGCCAGAAAATACAAAATGAGGTCGGGTTTCCATGTCACGACAAAAGATCTTTGATCTTTGGCCTTCCATATACTAGAAACATTCTGAATAGACCCTTCAGTTGCATTTTGGAGGCTATAAGATCGCAATTTCAAGCTATGGAAAAAGAGGAGAAAGCATTCAACTTTGAGAGCAAAGTTACTCTGGAGAAATTACTTCATATTGAGTCTACATCCCTTTGTTCCTCAACTCTGAACACAGTGTTCAACCCCCAAGCTCTTTCCTTATTGTCGAGAGGACCTCATTACCTCTTTGCTATGAGCTTGCCTTCGGTGGAGGATTGAAATGGTGGAGACCCAGTTGGAAGGAACTTGGTTTCTTGGTTTCAAACCATGCTGACACGAAAGTCTGTAATGTTGATACTTCTGTTGATTAATTACTAATAGAAATACTCATTTCTCGTCCTATCGATATCTTGCAAATATGTGATTACTATCCATGGGCATGTTTGTAATGTTTATTAATGGATTGTGCTATCTGATGTGCTAACTCATTTTATATATTGTTACTACATACTTGCATCGCTTGTTTGTTGAGAACTTCTTGCAGGTATAAGGCTTTGGGTCAAAGTGCTCAACGGTGGAACAACATCAAACGATTGGATCGAGGTAGGCTTCTTCCTCGTATTGTACATTAGTTTATATAGCACATGTTGGAATTGAGTTGATTTCTGCAATCATACCTGTCTGTTGTGGTTTACCCTTGGCCATAGAGAGTTTTTCCCTTGTAACACTACCATATCCTCCTCTTCCTTAAATAGGACTAGCTTAATGGAAACAACCTCCCCACTCTTGATATCCTCCCTTTAGATATACTCGATCCTCTATCACTCCCTCAATGATTTGGCTTGCATATCCTCTTATGTGGGTTGCTCGACATAACAAAACATTGTAGAACACAAATTAACTAGAATGGTGGTATCTTATCTTTGAAGAGACAGACATGTCGGCTACACTCGTTCGCAAAAATCTCTTACAAGGGACAAAAAAACAGTCTTTTAACATCCTGAAAGAACCCTAAAGGTCCAAAACCCTAACCCTTGGAGGCAAAGTGCCAAAAGGTTTGTGGGCCCTGAGGTTGTTAGTTGATATGTCAACTTCCCAGGACACAAAATTTGCATACAATCTTTGTTTGGGGCACTTAGTAGCTCATTGGAAAACTCTAACTAGGAACTACAATCTGTGGCATGGCATGGGCCCCTGAAGTTCATCAAAAAACATTCTATAGAGCCTCAAAATGGCACCGGAAGTTTAGGATCCAAAATACCATAAGAAAACCACCAAGATGGAGAACCGTGATGAGTCAGTGGAGAGGTGGGTGGCCAACAATATCCACCCTAATCACTAGGAATGGGTTTTAGGCCTATACCATGGTTGAAGGAGGAAAACAAGGGCCTTGTGACTTAAAGAAGATTCTTGGGTCTAAACACCATAGATAACACCTTAAACAATTATATCCCTTTCTAGGGGGGTTTTGGCCTAAGGGGTTTTTGGCCTTGATCATGGTTGAGAAAGGAAAACAAACGTTGCGGGCAAAGCCTCAAACCAACACAGAGGGACACACAAAGGCAATTTTAAACCTCCAAATGAGTTATGGTTTCCATTAAGTATTGGTTTTGTGCAAAAAGAATAGGCTTGGAGGCCTTTCCCATGATCAGGAAGGAAACCGAGTCCTTAGTCCTTACAGGAAGCTTCTATTGCCAACGGATTAAGGGTTTGTTTGTGTTACCTATTGCCAAAGGATTAAGGGTTTGTTTGTGTTAAAAGTAACACATACACGTTAGAAAATGCACACACATTCTTTAAAATTCGATTTTTCTTGGGGTTGACTATATTCGCCTACGTAGTTTCAAATGTGGTTAATTTAGATTTAACTCTCATATGATGACCTTGGTTACTTTAGTTTCAAATAAAACTTGCGCACACATATAAATATGATTATATATAGATATTTATAAAAAAATATAATGTCCTTACCATACGGCGTTAGCGCGTCCTAAGAGCCACTAGCTTGATCAGCCGGCCGTCGGCATATGCTTATGCTCGATACTCTTACATTATCTTTGAGTTTCCCTATGTACGACAAAATGCGTTAAATACTCAGGCTGATATCATACCCTATCATATATCCATTTAATACTCATGTTTATTAATTTTTTAATAAATATATATTATACAGAAAAATTAAAAACTAAAGTCTTTTAATAAAACATCTTATCTATGATTATGAATTATTTAAGAGAAAATTTAAAATTTGGTAATTATTACCTTGCATATAAAATAAAAATGACCGAGTGTAGATTTATATAATAACTTAAGATGAGGAAGTTAACCGTCGTCGCGTTTTCTTTGACGATGCTTCAATTCAAAAGTCCATGAAGAAAATCATAAACATCAACGTCTCAGAGGAGGTAAAATTGTATAAATTTTCAGTATAGTGACGCTTTCACATACTCACAGGCCCTTCCAATCCGACGTGAAATACGGCCGAATGAGTGAGTAAGCCGTAAGGCTACCATATTCTTTTTTGACTCACATAACTATTAGCCATTCAAATCCACCTTGACCCGCAATTTCAGAGAAAGGTGACGCGAATAAACTCTATGCAGGAACCACATTCACACTTAACAGTCTCCATCAGACTGCGTTCAAAATTCCGTTCACACTACATGAAACCATCAGAGTGCGTTAGAAATTATGAAAGAGAGAAACTATTTTTTTTTCCATGTTTTAACAACGGGAGAATGGTGTCGATTTCATCCATGTTACGTAGCATAAAAAGGCCCATTTGTGTAGGGAGTGTCGACATTCAGAGATGGCGAGAAACGATCAAGATTCGCACAAAGTATTGGTGGAGCGTGTATTTCAATTGTACGGCGAGATTTCACGGCTGGGAAGCCTCAAGCCCTCCAGAAATGCCGACACCCTCTTTTCGAAGCTGGTGAACCTGTGCATGCAGCCAAGCAATATAGACGTTCGGTATTTAAGCGATGGAGAGCAGGAGATTCGGTCCCACCTCATCCGCCTCTGCGCGGAGGCGGAGGGCTTGCTGGAGAAGCATTTCTCCGCCCGGCTGGGCCGCCACCCCTTTCCCTTGCACCACCTCGGCGTCTTCCCTTACTACAACAACTACCTGAAGCTGGCGCGTCTGGAATTCGAGACGCTTCGCGGCGCCGGAATCGCCGCGCCGAAGCGGGTGGCCTTCCTTGGCTCCGGACCGCTGCCGCTGACTTCCATCGTGCTGGCGCTGCACTACCTGCCCTCCGCCCGCTTCGACAACTACGATTACGATCCTGCCGCTAATGCCATGGCGCGCCTCCTCGCCGTCCCCCACCCGGAGCTAGCGAAGCGAATGGCATTCCACGACGCGGAGGTGGAGAAGGTAACGGCGGAGCTCTGGGAGTACGACGTTGTGTTCCTGGCGGCGCTAGTGGGGATGGAGAGAGCCGATAAGGCCCGCGTGGTGAAGCATCTCCGTCAGCACATGGCCCCCGGGGCGGTCCTCCTCCTACGAAGCGCGCACGGAGCGAGGGCGTTCCTTTATCCCGTGATAGAGGCGGACGACCTGCCCGGCTTCGATGTGTTGTCCGTCGTCCATCCCACCGACGAAGTTATCAATTCTGTGATACTGGCTCGTAAGCGCTCCAATGACCCAGAATGAGATAATATTAATCTCTCCAATAAATTCTCCCCGTCTACATATTTGAATTCTAGTTTTTCATTTCGCCCCGGTGCCGATATTGGTGATGGTAATGCCTGCTCATCATCTGATATTTAAATTGTTTAAGCTTTTTATATCTCTCGTCTTTGATGCTTGTAAATGGCTGCTGTTCGTCCAAGTTACAGTGCCCAATTTTGTGTATGCAACGGCTTGCAGTTGCCTGGTCCAATCATCAATTAATTTATTGTGCTTTTGTTTTCTGTAACGTATTCAATGTAATTAATTTATTAACAGTTAGTTAATTGGTCCAATGAGATGATGGTGGCTCCCTAAAAATAGATGATGTTGGGGGTTTTGAGTAGAGTAGAATTCTAAATGTTATATGGATATCTGTAAAAACAATTTAAAATTAAAATTAAATTAAAATAATCCCAAAAAAAAACCTTAAACCAAGAAACATCATCTCTCCAATGTGTGAGTTATTGAAATAGATTTCTATTAACATACAAAAAAATATTATTTAAAATGAATAACAGAATTCCTTCATCTTTCACATATATAAAAAGAACTTCAACAAATATAGGAGGAATCTACCCTACACAACTCACAAAGGAGAGCTTCTTTCATTCTGTAAACGCGGAATGAATTATTGTTTGAGTTTATCCGAAATAAAAACAAACCAACCAAATGAACAACTTTTTAGCAAATGATTATGTTAGATTGTGTCATTAGTAAATAAAATCAAATGTAACAGATAGGACTGATATAAAAAATATTTAGCTGTAGGATAAGATGATAGTTTATAATTTATAGTCACATCTAAATAATTAGCATAATCATATTTAATCAAGGTCAATGGCTCTATAGCACAAACAACTGACAACAAACCCAAAACAGTTTCATTCACATCATGGTCATTTTCATATCCTAAAATCTGATAGATCATAGAGACCACGTATCTGGTTATGTCTGAGAAAATAGATGATGAGTTTCGAGGAGGACTAGATGGTAAAGAAGCATTTGCAGGTAACAATTTACTAAGCAACTTTTCTCTTTCTAATTGGGATAAAGCATGATATCTAGTAGGAAGTTGGTCTTCATCTAGGGTTTATGTAGCGGTAGGATCATAAAAGCCAAGTATCTACACGATTTATTCCCTAGAAATTGAACAAATAACCTAGAGCCATCGGCATCAGTAGTATATTCCATCAGGATATCATAATGCAAGGTGCACCATTCAACCATTTTTAGGAAATTATAGGTCTAGGGTATTATTGATGGAGCAATGCTTGATTCCCACACAGATATATAATCATTTGAATTTCTAGCATCTCTTTGAGCCCTTTGGATTAATAAATACATATCAAGAAAAGATAGGACATGGTTGAAAACATCCTCCTCTCGATCTTACAGGTGACCTTGAGGAGTAGATTGTTTTGATTCCTTTGAAACCTTGTTAGGGATTGGATTAGATTTTATTATGAGGTTTTGATGAGGATAAATGATCCATGTATTAAATAAGGTTAAAGAGAAATCAAATTACTTGTACACCACGCTTGGATGAACAATGTGAATGAACCACGCACTGGATGTTACAGAGATGAAAAGTTTTACCTTGGGCATCATTGTAATGTCCCCAACCTTCCAAGCTGGGCCATGTCACACAATCTCAACTTCAACCTCTAGGATATTCTTTGTAGCAGCCCAATCTCACTACACACATTGCTACTTTAAAATTCCTAATGCGTGGATACTGCTTATACCATTCTTTGTTACAAGTAGGTCGGATTACTACGCACACAACCTTAATGTATTTCTCCCACTCGTGTTGAGTATCTCTCTAAGAGTACACTTATTTTAATACCATTATAGCATCGAAATAAATGTCACAAAGCTATTGCACACTTTATCCCTTCAGAACACATATATATATTGTTGTGTGCGCAATGCTCTGCACACAAAATACTACTGCGCACATAATCAATCCAATGTTGTACGTAGATATTATTACTTTGTGCACATGGACTGTTTCACTGCACACTCAATGATTCATACCATGTATTGATATCTTCTAATCATACCACAATGTTTAACTTACATGAATACTTAATAATTTCCATACTTCTCATTCACAACAATATATAAATATTTATCATGCATGTAGCTAACAAGAAACACTTATAATTATCATGCCCACATATGTCGCAACATACAAGGATAAGAAACCTATATATATATATATATATATA
>WSFP011447892.1:0-19987 GCA_009831015.1 Picea engelmannii | reverse complement strand
ATCGACCATGTTGATCGCATTCAATGGTCATTCCTTCCACCCTCATGGTATTCTCCTCGCCTTTCCGATCCAGTTAGGTGGGAAGACGGTAGAGGTGGAAGTAGAGGTAGTTGATGCACCTCTCGATTATAACCTATTACTAGGTCGCAATTGGACTTATTCTATGGTTGTCATAGCATCTTTCGTTTTCCGCACGCTTTGTTTTTCTCATCAGGGGGAGATTGTGAGGATCAACCAGTTATCCTTTGCGTAGTCTATCCTGAACTCATATGTTGGGCCATCGATCCCTGTGATCGGAAATTCTCATCCAACAACTGAGAATATCTGTGTCGGAATGTATTCTTCCCTCATGGGTACTTTCGACTTTTTGGAACCAACTCACCACATTTACGCCATGTCCAGTACGCCCGCTTCAGTAAAGAAGTCCATCCCTTTCCGCACTTCTTATTCTAGTGACCCTTGGACCCTACCTTCTCATACTTTATCGATTGAAGGTCAGTCACATGTTGGCATGGATATGCCACTATCGGTAGAAGAGATTTCATATCAAGCTATCCTCTACTCTTCTGTCGATCTCAATCTTCTTCCCTCGTAGACGGTCAAGGAGGATCCAGTTCTTAGGCCCATCTGGGCCACTTCGTTATCTTGTTCACATGATTTTTTGGTTGATAATTTTCCTTCGGATGAATCCATCCTTGAAGCCATGAATGTTTTCGAGAGACCTTGGGACGATATGCATCATCGATCTTATTTTCTCCCAATTCTTGAAAGAATTGAGTGAGATGATTTTAAATATACCCTGAGTGAGATAGTTGGTCACATCGTAGTTCCACTTGATACACATGGCATTTACACCAAAGGGAATATGGTGAGTATTTCTTCTACCATCCAGAACGATGTCTCTCGTACCCCTGGCAAGATCGAAAATGTAAATATAGGTGCAGATTGTTTGCCGGAAGAGATTCTGATCTACACCAACCTCTTCAAAGAATTCCGAGACGTATTCTCTTGGTCATATGAAGAGATGTCAGGGATCGACCCCTATATTGTCAAACATGAGATTAGGAATTACCCGGATGCTAAACCTATTCAACAACGTCTTAGAGCTATTAATCCTAGGAAGGCCCCCGCCATTAAGGTAGAGGTAGAAAAGCTACTTAATGTCGGCTTTATCTACCCGGTTCCCTTGACTGAATGGGTATCCAACCCAATTCCGCATGTGTATGGACTTTTGCGACCTGAACAAGGCTTGTCCTAAAGATAACTTCCCCATGCCTTTCATTGATCAGATTCTTGATGAGTGTGCGGGAAGTGAAATATTTTCTTTTATGGATGGATTTTTTACGCTATAACCAAATCCAAATCAAACCCAAAGACCAACATAAGACGGTTGGGGGGCATCAACACGTTATCGTGGTTGTCGAATACATTACCAAGTGGTCTGAAACCATGCCTACCATGAAATCCGATGGGAAGACTGCATCTTTTTTCGTATTCAGCCAAATTATCGCCCGGTTCGGTATCCCGAGTGAGATTGTCACTGATCATGGCAATCATTTTCAAAATGAAATGATGATATAACTAGCGTCTAACCTGGGATTTAAAAATGATCACTTGTATCCTTATTACCCCCAGACAAATGGGCAAGTAGAGGCCATCAATAAGTCTCTCAAGACCATCTTGCAAAAAACTATCAGTTGAAGCAATTCCAACTGGCACATCATGTTATATCCCACACTTTGGGCATACCAAACCTCGGTTAAGACTGCCAGCGTTTTTTCTCCTTTTCAGTTAGTACACGGTGTGGAGTCGATACTTCCCGTTGAATGTGAAATCCCTTCTCTCAAATTGGCAGTTGAGCTCCTACCTGACACTTCGGATTTAGAGAGACACCTTGTACACCTAGAGAGTCTTGATGAGAAGCGTCGAGATGCCTTCACGGCTATCGAGGCAAACAACAAACATGTCAAGGTTCAGTATGATAAGTCTATCTATCCACGGTTGTATGTTGAGGGTGACTTGGTCCTCTTGTATGACCAAGCCAAAGAACTTCTAGGTGAAGGCAAGTTTAAACCCATGTGGCACGGTCCTTATATTGTGCGACATGTTCTAGAAAAAGGAGCCTACAAGTTGGAAGATTATGAAGAGAATAAATTGGTTAAGCCCAGAAATGGGCTCTACTTAAAAAGGTATTACACTTGATCCCTGGGCTTGGGAAAAACCCTTTGTATACTAATGTAAATTTAGTGCATATACACATTTCCCCCCTTTTTATCTTTAGCTTGCTTATCGATTTTTCCCTTTTGTTGGTAGATGTCAATGGAGTCTTTGGTCTATGTAGGATTTGCAGATGGAGCCAGTCGTCATACATGGAACTTAGCTTCCGCTGCTTGGGTGATTTACTCACCCAAGGGTCTGCTGGTCTCTTCAGGTGATGTATGCCTAGGGCCATCTGTTGTAACATATTTCGGAAATTGCTCTACTCAGTATTTTCATCCCAAATGTGTTTGAGGATCACATCTTATTTCCAATTATCTATAACTTGCATCAGATTTGTTGAAGGACTTGTAGGACCTTTTGGAAAGAAAGTGTTTGTTCTGAGTTCCTTCACTGATATTTCTCAGAGAGCCACATTACACGAGATTGTACAAGATTATGGATAGGTAACCATTGATCTGCAGAAGCTTACAACACCTTCAATGCAAGGATTGGAGATTTTTGGCTTGCTCGGCTTATAGAGAACAATAAGAGCCCTGATGCAACTTTAACAACAGGAACAATGGGGTACCTTGCTCCTGAGTATTTGTTCTCAGGAAAAGCCTCAGACAAAACTAATGTCTTCAACTTTGGGGCAGTTGTTTTGTAAGCTGCTTGCGGAAGGAGAGCTATTGAGGCAGATATGCAACCTGGGGAGAGTAATTTGGTAGATTAGGTTTGGGGTTTGCATAGAGATGGGAAGCTTCTTGAGGCCTCAGACATAAGATTGAAAGGAAATGAGAGGAATGTTTTTGGTTGGACTTCTCTGTTCACATCCTGATCCTGGGACTAGACTCACAATGATGTAGGTATGACAAATTATGAGTGGAGAAGCCTTGGTTCCTCATGTTCCTCGACGCAAGCCTGGTATGTCATTTCATTCTAACCTTCTTCCGAGTCTTCAGGACATTGTCTCTAATTGTGATCAGAGCCAGATTTCTAGTTCATCCACGAGCTTCAAGGACTAATCTTGTATGTGATTGATAATCCTTCATAGTTCAGTCAGTTCATTTTTCATTCCCCTAATTTGTCATCTCTTCTTGCTTTCTCTGGAATACTGAAGTGCCTGTATTACAAGAAACTGAGTCATCAATTGCATTAAGAAGCTAGTTTCCCAAAGCATGATGAGATTACTTAATGGATATTCTGCACTCGATACAGTCTCGCCTGCTGACTTATTAAGGGAAGCTAAATTCAACTAGATTTGATGATTCCCGGGGAAGATTGTGTACCAATGCTAATGACTCTTGCATTCAAACTTCTCACAGACTACCCGCTTGCACTACAACAWTTACAGGAAGAAAACACGAAGTTGAAGAAATGTAAGGAACATGAAAAAGAGCAGTTGACTTGGAGTGATTACACGTCCTTGACCTTTACTCAGAATGTGATAACTGAGACTTTATGAATGGGGAATATCTCACTGGTGTAATGAGAAAGGCATTGCATGACGTGGAGATTAAAGGAAACTTCATTCACAAAGGCTGGTGTGTGTTCACATACTTCAGATCCATTCACCTGGACAAGGACTTCTATAAGAGTCCATACAAATTCAATCCTTGGAGATGGAAAGAAAAGGATCCGATTAGCAGCAGTTTTATTCCATTTGGACGAGGTTAGAGACTTTGCCTAGGCATTGACATGGCAAGACTGGAAGCTTCCATCTTCTTGCATCAGCTTGTCACCCAATACAATTGGGAGGCAGAAGATGATTCTATTGTGAATTTTCCAACAGTTCAAATGAAGAAAAGAATGCCCATCCGGATCAAGAAGATCATCACTTCACACTTTTAACTTCCCATAAAATATAATTTCTGCATATTGAACAACCTGCAAAAGATGACAAATATAGCTATGGCCTCTGTGTGTATGAACTAAGAAATAAGGCACGGGTAATAGAGTCCATGATAGAGAGGAAGATTGGATTAGTTAAGGCGAACTATTCCTGTGGTTGGACTGTAGCAATTTGTGAAGACATATAGCATGATGAAGAGTCGTTCCAATGAAAATTCCTCCTCCTCGGAAAGCGGTGAACTGCAATATCTGAAGCATGTTATTAATTAGTCATAATTGTAGAAATAGAGAAGCATGTGGTGATTTTTCGATACATGGATGGAGAGGAGCGGTGCAGCATAGCTGTTTGCATGCATCCAGGCATGCTCCTTGAAGAAGATTTTGTGCTGAAACTCATATTTTTCCACGTCCTCAAAAGATATATCAGTCGATGCTTCAACGAATTCCACTCCCTCATCGTTGCAGTCAACTTTGGGCTGGCCCGATTTTCCTCGTTGGATGTCCAACCGATCTGCAAATGGATAGAAGTCCACTAGAACTAAAGACATGCTCCTTTTTAGTGTCTCCACGATCTTATAAAACTCCTCCTGACTTTATGTTTTATAAAAGAGAATTAGATGAGTGTTGTTAAAGGTAATCCAACGAGCATCGAGATTAGAGAGGCGTATTGGGTTTAGGGAGCAATGTTGAGACAGCGAAAGGAGAATCTTGAAATGCCACGCAAATGATGAGTCTTGTCCAGTCAAGAAATTATTAGTGACGGTTCAAGAAGCCGACAGCGCATCTAGCAGTCGCAGAGTCTGGAGAAGGCGAACCGTTTCATATTTCCCGGAACACAAAGAGATTTATTTTAGATTTTTCTTTTAAAAGACGGATTGATGTAACAGGAGCAAGGCGAGGGGGCGAGTTGGGGAAAAAACCTCTTGTGAAGAGGGGTTCCTTTGTATGTTGAGTTAATTTGTAAATCCGAATTGGAGTAATACAGAAGACATATTTACTTGAGACTGTGAGATTCATCACGGTCGATTCTTTCAGTATGTTTTCTCTGTTGTCATTATCATATTGTTTATCTCTTCCTCTTTCAGCTATGTTAAATTTGTTTGGAATTCATTTTATATGCTCCTTACCCAGAGTTGATATATATGTGTTGTGTTTACATGGTGACTGGTCAAAATTTGTTCAAGATAAACGCTCTGCATCTAGTTATCAGCCTTCTATCTTTTTCCTCTAAAATCGTAGCGAAAATTCCTCCTTAATAGATGCTTTCACTGTGATGGCCTTTCCTTTTCTTTTTATGCTACTACATCATGATTATCAATCATTGAAAGATAGACTTACTTTGCCTCACTTTACACAAGTTCTACGATCACTGCTATTATCTCATTTCTTCAGTTTTCACTTGACTCCATGCCCAATGGACTGTTTCCCTGGTCCAACCCCCAAACTCTAAAAATCCAAAACTATCATTTACCCATAAATCTGCCCACCATTTCACGCTTACTGAGGATCATATTGTGACATTATCTGAGAGATCCCTCTCGGGTTGGGAGGGGAAGATTCCAATCCAAAGTGGTTTGAGGTTGCCTCGGGATTGATTTGCATGCAACCCATTTCATTTCTGAGTGTCAACATTCTGGCATCGTTGCCGAG
The DNA here is from genome assembly GCA_009831015.1 of Picea engelmannii. Taxonomy (NCBI): domain Eukaryota; kingdom Viridiplantae; phylum Streptophyta; class Pinopsida; order Pinales; family Pinaceae; genus Picea; species Picea engelmannii. The sequence continues at coordinate 14,287 of WSFP011447892.1, read as the reverse complement.
GAATCGAAGTTAATATCTATCCCTGGGAGAATGACATTTTCATAGTCCTAAGGCCTGGTTGAGCAGTCGGTCATAAGAAAATGTTGGTTGCACATGCTCTGGTGACTTCATTAAAAGTTTCTGATGGTGATTTCACTGGCAAGAGAACTCAGAATTACAACTTTCACGTTAGGTTTCCCAATGGATGAAGGCACCTGGTCTATTTTTCTTGGCACTTTGCAGAAAAGTACCATCCCTAGATGGAGCCTATGTTGTAACAGATTTTGGAAATTTCTCTACTTAGTATTTTCATCCCAAATGTGTTTGAGGATCACATCTTATTTCCAATTATCTATAACTTGCATCAGATTTGTTGAAGGACTTGTAGGACCTTTTGGGAAGAAAGTGTATGTTCTGAGGTCTCTCACTGCTATTTCTCGAAGAGCCACATTACACGAGATTGTACGAGATTATGGACAGGTAACCATTGATCTGCAGAAGCTTACAACACCTTCAATGCAAGGCTTGGATATTTTGGGCTTGCTCGGCTTATAGAGCACAATAAGAGCCCTGATGCAACTTTAATAGCAGGAACAATCGGGAACCTTTCTCCTGAGTATTTTTTCTCGGGAAAAGCCTTAGACAAAACTGATGTCTTCAGCTTTGGGGTAGTTGTTTTGGAAGCTGCTTGTGGAAGGAGAGCTATTGAGGCAGATACGCAACCTGGAGAGAGTAATTTGGTAGATTGGGTTTGGGGTTTGCATAGAGATGGGAAGCTTCTTGAGGCCTCAGACATAAGATTGAAAGGAAATGAGAAGAATGTTGTTGGTTGGACTTCTCTATTCACATCCTGATCCTGGGACTAGACCCACAATGATGTAGGTATCACAGATTATGAGTGGAGAAGCCTCGGTTCCTCATGTTCCTCGGCGTAAGCCTAGCATGTCATTTCATTCTAACCTTCTTCCGAGTCTTCAGGACGTTGTCTCTGATTGTGATTAGAGCCAGATTTCAAGTTCATCCATGAGCTTCAAGGACTAATCTTGTATGTGATTGATTATCCTTCAGATTTCAGTCAGTTCATTTTTCATTCCCCTAATTTGTCATCTCTTCTTGCTTTCTCTGGAATACCGAAGTGATTGTATTACAAGAAACTGAGTCATCAATTGCATTAAGAAGCAAGTTGCCCAAAGCATGACGAGATTACTTAATGGATATTCTGCACTCGATACAGTCTTGCCTGCTGACTTATTGAGGGCAGCTAAATTCAACTAGATTTGATGATTCCCGGGGAAGATTCCGTACCAATGATAATGACTCTTGCAGTCAAATTTCTCACAGACTGCCCGCTTGCACTACAACAATTACAGGAAGAAAACACGAAGTTGAAGAAATCTAAGGAACATGAAAAAGAGCAGCTGACTTGGAGTGATTACATGTCCTTGACCTTTACTCAGAATGTGATAACTGAGACTTTACGAATAGGGAATATCATCACTAGTGTAATGAGAAAGGCATTGCATGACATGGAGATTAAAGGACACTTCATTCCCAAAGGTTGGTGTGTGTTCACATACTTCAAATCCATTCACCTGGACAAGGACTTCTATAAGAGTCCATACAAATTCAATCCTTGGAGATGGCAAGAAAAGGATCTGATTGGCAGCAGTTTTATTCCATTTGGAGGAGGCCAAAGACTTTGCCTAGGCATTGACATGGAAAGACTGGAAACTTCCATCTTCTTGCATCAACTTGTCACCCAATATAGTTGGGAGGGAAAAGATGATTCTATTGTGAATTTTCCAATAGTTCAAATGAAGAAAAGAATGCCCATCCGGATCAAGAAGATCATCACTTCACACTTTTAACTTCCCATAAAATATAATTTCTACATATTGAACAACCTGCAAAAGATGAAAAATATGGCTATGGCCTCTGTGTGTATAAACTAAGAAAGAAGGAACGGGTAACAGAGTCCATGATAGAGAGGAAGATTGGATTAGTTAAGGTGAACTATTCTTGTGGTTGGACTGTAGCAATTTGTGAAGAAATATATCATGATGAAGAGTTATTCCAATGCGAATTCCTCCTCCCCGGAAAGCGGTGAACTGCAATATCTGAAGCATGCTATTAATTAGTCATAATTGTAGAAATAGAGAAGCATGTGGTGATTTTTCGATACCTGGATGGAGAGGAGCAGTGCGGCATAGCTGTTTGCATGCCTCCGGGCATGCTCCTTGAAGAATCTTTTGTGTTGAAACTCATATTTTTCCACGTCCTCAAAAGATATATCAGTCGATGCTTCAACGAATTCCACTCCCTCATCGTTGCAGTCAACTTCGGGCTGACCCGATTTTCCTTGTTGGATGTCCAACCGACCTGCAAATGGATAGAAGTCCACTAGAACTAAAGACAGGCTCCTTTTTAGTGTCTCCACGATCTTATAAAACTCCTCCTGACTTTCTGTTTTATAAAAGAGAAGAAGTTGAGTGTTGTTAAAGGTAATCCAACGAGCATCAAGATTAGAGAGGCATATTGGGTTTAGGGAGCAATGGTGAGCCAGTGAAAGGAGAATCTTGAAAGGCCACGCAAATGTTGAGTCTTGTCCAGTCAGGAAATGATTAGTGACGGTTCAAGAAGCCGGCAGCGCATCTGGCAGTCGCAGAGTCCGGAGAAGGCGAACCGTTTCATATTTCCCGGAACACAAAGAGATTTATTTTAGATTTTTATTTTAAAAGATGGATTGATGTAACAGGAGCAAGGCGGGGGGGTGAGTTGGGGAAAAAACCTCTTGTGAAGAGGGGTTCCTTTGTATGCTGAGTTAATTTGTAAATCCAAATTGGAGTAATAAAGAAGAAATATTTACTTGAGACTCTGAGATTCATCACGGTCGATTCTTTCAGTATGTTTTCCCTGTTGTCATTATCATATTGTTTATCTCTTCCTCTTTCAGTTGTGTTAAATTTTTTTGGAATTCATTTTATAAGCTCCTTACCCACAGTTGATATATATGTGTTGCGTTTACATGGTGACTGGTCATAATTCATTCAAGATAAGCGCTTTGCATCTAGTTATCAGCCTTATGTCTTTTTCCTCTAAAATCGTATTGAAAATTCCTCCTTGACAGATGCTTTCACTGTGATGGCCTTTCCTTTTCTTTTTCTGCTACTACTCATGATTATCAATCACTGAAAGATAGACTTACTTTGCCTCACTTTCTGCAAGTTCTACAATAACTGCTATTATCTCCTTTCTTCATTTTTAACTTGACTCCATGCCCAATGGACTGTTTCCCTGGTCCAACCCCCAAACTCTAAAAATCCAAAACTATCATTTACCCATAAATCTGCCCACCATTTCACGCTTACTGAGGATCATATTGTGACATTAGCTAAGAGATCCCTCTCGGGTTGGGAGGGGAAGCTTCCAATCCAAAGTGGTTCGAGGTTGCCTCAGGATTGATTTGCATGCAACCCATTTCATTTCCGAGTGTCAACACCATCCACGAATAATGTGGCCGAGTACAACGTCATCATAAAATTATTGCGCGATGCTATCTCACATGGTATTCGCTCTATAGAGGTGCTCCTGGATTCTTAGTTAGTCGTATGTCATTTGAACGGTCATTACCGTGTGCGTGATCCGACGTTACTCCATCAATTCCTATGGGTACGTCTTTTAGAACGACATTTTGATTTTATTACATACTTTCACATTCCTAGAAGTTATAATCATGTATCCAATGCCTACACTAATTATGTTTTGAATTGGCATTTGTCACATTAATAAAGAAAATAAAACCATTAAATCAATGTACACATTGTAACATAGAAGTACAGTCGAAGATCCCTCTTTATATATTTCCAAAAAATATGGTGTTTTATATTACAAAATTGGGGCTAAAACCCTCAAAAATACATATACAACCAATATACATGTCCCATGACATCTACACCTATGGTGCCAGAAGAGTCTCATGATAGAAGACCAAGGCATTAGCAAGATGTCGGAAGAGTCGTACCCATGCTCTAGGTACATCGACAACCTGCCTCTGCATGGCTTCAGGTAGATCCTCCACCTGAACCATAGGAATCCTCTATGTCAAACGCGACAGGTTTCCCCGCACATTCTGAAGGACTCGCTCCGTCTCTCCTCCCACTACCTCATCTCCCCAGTGCCTCCACCTATGTCGTAGGAATCCCTCTAGTCGTTTCAGACCCACGTCTGCAACCACACAAGTATTAAGTTAATATTTAAAAACACCATCCAAAAAATATTTTTGTTATTTAAAATAAAAAAATACAAAAAATGAAATATATAAAAAATATTGTTTACCTATGGCGCCATAGGAGACCCCTGGTGGAAGCGGCATATCAGGATCACCTCTGAAATCAGTTCCCACATAGGGATAGTCATCCAGAGCTATGATTTGTCTCCTCCACCAGAAGAAAAAATCATTGTTGTAGGGTGTCGCCACCTTACCTCCCCCCTGTTGTTTCATGACCTTGATCCATCGCGCTATAGTTGGATCACATGGCCCTCTATGAATGATTTCCACTCTAGATCCTAGGCTTGGGATCCACTCGAAAAAGAAGCTACAAAGGATAGAGGCAAGCTCGAAGTTTCGCTTTGCCCCCTGCTTGCACTATGTCAGCTGACCTTTCATATTAGTCAACAATGAGGTACACCAATCATACACGGTAGGTCTTGCACACTCCAGTGCGTAAAACCTAAGTGGTATTGAGGCTTTATGCAACAAGGCCAAACCTATGATCTTGTAAGCACAAGCACAATAATATTCAGGCTGAGGTTACCTATAGCTCGGATAGGGATTTGAATTCCCACCATGGGAGTCCCTGCAACACAGTGGGCCTCGATGTATTCTTTGACCTTCATCCCACTCCTGACCCCGCGTGACTTAAGGTCCACGACCTCTCCTCGACATGAAAGTCCTGTCAAGAATTAGATGTCCTCTACTTCGATCCTTAATGGTTGTCCATTAAGGATAAATCTCTTGCTGTCTGGATCCCAATAGCCCACCAACATTTCCAATAACCTCACTTGGGCCCTCATTCCTTTGAGAGCCCAAAACTTGTATAGACCACATATTTTTAATGTCGCTTGAGCCATCGAATCCTGATCCACTACTGCATCTACCTCCTCAGCTCTCTCTCCCTCCACTCCAACACCATCCTGCAAAAACCAAATCAATTTTTGAGTTAGAAGCTTATTTTTTGCCATTTTGCGCAAGTATACGCGGGTTATCCAAGAATAGTCACAGGTAGGACCTGATATACACTCCCTATAGTTCACATAGGGGCATATATCTGGTCGTATACGCGACATATTAGTAGAAACCTGCATATACCGAAAAACTCAATTTGTGCCCTCAAAAACTAAAAAAATGGAGCCTAATTCAAAATTGTAAACCATTGAATTTGAAGAGGATGGAATGAAGAGTTACTTGGTCCAGACAGTGTGTGATTCTATTGCCTATTTATCCCACGATTGTCATTTGAATTATGGAGGTATGTTAGTCCAAATTGCACTATTTTGGGTGAAAATGAAAATAACATAGTAAATTTTGATTTTATTACTATTTATAAAACATTTTTACCCATTTGATATACTTTTATGCTATTATTTTGTCTAATGGACTAATTCAAAAATGATTCTAAGCTGGTTTTTGTATTTTCGACTCAATTTTCTTACAGATTTCAACGTCATGGTTGGTCGTTCATCTCCTCAGGCGGGTATATTCATAATCTAGCATATAAGATAGGTATTCACTACATCGTGCAGTTTTGCATTATCCTTCAATTACCACTTTTTACGCCTTAGGTACGAACCCATTTATTGTGATGCATTAACCTCCATCTGCCATCATAGCATCGTTAATAAATGGTAGAGACTTACCAAACATGGGTACCCTAGTTAGAACCTCTCTGTCATTTGGTGCCCATGCCAAGATTTTTCCTTAGGACCGGGAGTCCATTAGAATTCGATACATGACTTTACAATGAGCCTCATTTCTCATTCATGCACAAGCAACCTTATTACCCCGAGACTCCCAAAAAATGAATCTTAGTTAAGCTCTTTTCTGAATCGTTATTAAAAATTGAAAAGATCGTCAAGTGATTTGTCCCTTTCACACTCATTAAAATTGGATTTGAAAGATCATGATCTTAGTTAAGCTCTTTTCCAACTCGCTATCAAAAATGGAAAAGATCGTCGAGTGAACTTGTCTTTTTCACACTCGTAAATTGGATTTGAAAATACGTCTATTTGGCACAAGTTTACCCCTTTTTCACACCAAGTATACTAAAAGATATAAAAAAGGACATTTTTTGGCATTAAATTGTGATTGCATCTCATGCCCTTGCTTGCATTATTGAGCCTTTAGCTTGTTCTCGCTTTGCGTTATAAACCATGGCCAAAGCAATTTGCATCCTCAACCAAGCAGAGCCTTGTTTATATTCTTCACAATTTGACACCCTATACCTTGGAGGGAACATCACCCCAAGTGTCCATCTCTCGCATGCATTTCCTTGCATTGAGCATGGGTACGTTCCACAGATGGAACTAATTTTTCTTACTTGAGACACTCGTTCCCTCCTCTATATCATAGCATTCACTTGTTATGAAAAAACAAAAAAAGATGGGTGAGAAGGGAGTACTATACTGTAATTGGAAACAATCGTGCCGCCTTTGAACAGAGAACAAAGTTATTGAGTCCTTGCGTCATCATAATTTTGGGTTTAGCATGGCCTTAGGAAGCTGATCTCGTTACAGAATTTTCTCTACTGACTGGTTAATCTTCCAGTCACTATAGAGAACATTGTGGATGCCTCCTGCATCTAGTTGTCACATCATTAAGTCTATGCTGTCGGAGTCCATCGTATGTCTCATGCTCTTGTTCAAAGGAAGTCTATCAACCTGTGTCAGCCACTCCTCAGAAATCTTGACTTTGCATGTCAGCCATACCCTCAATTTGTCTCATAATCACATGATATTTTGGTCTTATGATGCACCCTAGCTCTACTTTTATCATTGGTAGGTCACCTTGAACCCAGCAATCGACATTTCATCATAGGTCGTTGACTGGGTGGTTTTCTTTTTGTTCAAAAGCAAGACATCTATTCACACTTTGGGATTCATGTAGTGTCTTGGATTCCATTAGCCTTGTTGGTGGTTTCCTCACCTTTGTCAGTAGTTTTCATCATTGGTTGTTATTCAAAGGGTCTTTCTCATGTACCGCTTGCATTTGGCACACACGAAAGACGCACAGGGTCATTGGTTCGTGAACATGTTCTTCGTCCGATCTCCACCAAATCATGAAGCTCCTACTTTGTTCCTCGTGCTGACTGATGAGAGATGCCTTAATGCTCTCCTTTTAGCGGGTCTCTTTCCATCGACTTCAACTCATGTATTTTGGATACGAGACCTAAAGTTTTATGAGTACCTTGAGGCTTGCAGTCATTAGCGCCAGGCTCTCTCGCCATTGACAAATGGGAATACATCAATGTCTCCTAATCAATGGATCTCTCAAGTGTTCGACAGCAGCTCCTTTATTCACATTTGTAGAGATGTACTCGGTGCCTTGATACCTACTTTCATCATTGGTAGGTTGTCTCGCGTTTGTTAACGGTATACCTCAATGACCACTAATCAAACGATGTCTCATCATGTTTTGACCTCAACTCATTTATTCACATGATGTAGACTTGCACCATTGGCGGATTGTATTGTAGACTTGAAGACATCACTTTGAGGATGCAACTTTCCTGAGCTGTTGCTTCCATTTCATTGAACCAGTACCTATTTGACTTCAGCAATCATGGGAGATTAGATTGTACTCCATGGTATACAAATATCTTCAGATTGATTTTGAGACTGGTTTCACTGGGCCTTGTTCGTGACTATGACAATTATTGGCATGTAACTGCTTTATACTTGCCTACTCATGGCCATGAACACTTGTTGGTATATTTTCCACATGGATCTGCATTGTATTCTTGGCAGTCATGTATACAAAGTCAATACATAATGTAATGAGCAATTGAGTTCGTCCAGTTGGTTCCTTACCACTCCACTTTTGGGTTATCTATAATGTATTTCGGCCATCACAGATACTCCTCTGATCTCACACATTAGGGGGCATCTTTTATAGCAAGATTTGCCTCACCATTGCTATCTTGCAAAGAGGGCCTTTTTCCATTTGCCTATGTAGACTTATCAACCCCTTTTTGATAAATCCAGAGCCAAAAATATATATTTTTCCACATATACGCTCCCTAACTGCTTTGCAAGATGCGTATATGCTTGATGCTCCACTACAGCTCGCGTATATTGGGATTTGTGCCAGAAAATACAAAATGAGGTCGGGTTTCCATGTCACGACAAAAGATCTTTGATCTTTGGCCTTCCATATACTAGAAACATTCTGAATAGACCCTTCAGTTGCATTTTGGAGGCTATAAGATCGCAATTTCAAGCTATGGAAAAAGAGGAGAAAGCATTCAACTTTGAGAGCAAAGTTACTCTGGAGAAATTACTTCATATTGAGTCTACATCCCTTTGTTCCTCAACTCTGAACACAGTGTTCAACCCCCAAGCTCTTTCCTTATTGTCGAGAGGACCTCATTACCTCTTTGCTATGAGCTTGCCTTCGGTGGAGGATTGAAATGGTGGAGACCCAGTTGGAAGGAACTTGGTTTCTTGGTTTCAAACCATGCTGACACGAAAGTCTGTAATGTTGATACTTCTGTTGATTAATTACTAATAGAAATACTCATTTCTCGTCCTATCGATATCTTGCAAATATGTGATTACTATCCATGGGCATGTTTGTAATGTTTATTAATGGATTGTGCTATCTGATGTGCTAACTCATTTTATATATTGTTACTACATACTTGCATCGCTTGTTTGTTGAGAACTTCTTGCAGGTATAAGGCTTTGGGTCAAAGTGCTCAACGGTGGAACAACATCAAACGATTGGATCGAGGTAGGCTTCTTCCTCGTATTGTACATTAGTTTATATAGCACATGTTGGAATTGAGTTGATTTCTGCAATCATACCTGTCTGTTGTGGTTTACCCTTGGCCATAGAGAGTTTTTCCCTTGTAACACTACCATATCCTCCTCTTCCTTAAATAGGACTAGCTTAATGGAAACAACCTCCCCACTCTTGATATCCTCCCTTTAGATATACTCGATCCTCTATCACTCCCTCAATGATTTGGCTTGCATATCCTCTTATGTGGGTTGCTCGACATAACAAAACATTGTAGAACACAAATTAACTAGAATGGTGGTATCTTATCTTTGAAGAGACAGACATGTCGGCTACACTCGTTCGCAAAAATCTCTTACAAGGGACAAAAAAACAGTCTTTTAACATCCTGAAAGAACCCTAAAGGTCCAAAACCCTAACCCTTGGAGGCAAAGTGCCAAAAGGTTTGTGGGCCCTGAGGTTGTTAGTTGATATGTCAACTTCCCAGGACACAAAATTTGCATACAATCTTTGTTTGGGGCACTTAGTAGCTCATTGGAAAACTCTAACTAGGAACTACAATCTGTGGCATGGCATGGGCCCCTGAAGTTCATCAAAAAACATTCTATAGAGCCTCAAAATGGCACCGGAAGTTTAGGATCCAAAATACCATAAGAAAACCACCAAGATGGAGAACCGTGATGAGTCAGTGGAGAGGTGGGTGGCCAACAATATCCACCCTAATCACTAGGAATGGGTTTTAGGCCTATACCATGGTTGAAGGAGGAAAACAAGGGCCTTGTGACTTAAAGAAGATTCTTGGGTCTAAACACCATAGATAACACCTTAAACAATTATATCCCTTTCTAGGGGGGTTTTGGCCTAAGGGGTTTTTGGCCTTGATCATGGTTGAGAAAGGAAAACAAACGTTGCGGGCAAAGCCTCAAACCAACACAGAGGGACACACAAAGGCAATTTTAAACCTCCAAATGAGTTATGGTTTCCATTAAGTATTGGTTTTGTGCAAAAAGAATAGGCTTGGAGGCCTTTCCCATGATCAGGAAGGAAACCGAGTCCTTAGTCCTTACAGGAAGCTTCTATTGCCAACGGATTAAGGGTTTGTTTGTGTTACCTATTGCCAAAGGATTAAGGGTTTGTTTGTGTTAAAAGTAACACATACACGTTAGAAAATGCACACACATTCTTTAAAATTCGATTTTTCTTGGGGTTGACTATATTCGCCTACGTAGTTTCAAATGTGGTTAATTTAGATTTAACTCTCATATGATGACCTTGGTTACTTTAGTTTCAAATAAAACTTGCGCACACATATAAATATGATTATATATAGATATTTATAAAAAAATATAATGTCCTTACCATACGGCGTTAGCGCGTCCTAAGAGCCACTAGCTTGATCAGCCGGCCGTCGGCATATGCTTATGCTCGATACTCTTACATTATCTTTGAGTTTCCCTATGTACGACAAAATGCGTTAAATACTCAGGCTGATATCATACCCTATCATATATCCATTTAATACTCATGTTTATTAATTTTTTAATAAATATATATTATACAGAAAAATTAAAAACTAAAGTCTTTTAATAAAACATCTTATCTATGATTATGAATTATTTAAGAGAAAATTTAAAATTTGGTAATTATTACCTTGCATATAAAATAAAAATGACCGAGTGTAGATTTATATAATAACTTAAGATGAGGAAGTTAACCGTCGTCGCGTTTTCTTTGACGATGCTTCAATTCAAAAGTCCATGAAGAAAATCATAAACATCAACGTCTCAGAGGAGGTAAAATTGTATAAATTTTCAGTATAGTGACGCTTTCACATACTCACAGGCCCTTCCAATCCGACGTGAAATACGGCCGAATGAGTGAGTAAGCCGTAAGGCTACCATATTCTTTTTTGACTCACATAACTATTAGCCATTCAAATCCACCTTGACCCGCAATTTCAGAGAAAGGTGACGCGAATAAACTCTATGCAGGAACCACATTCACACTTAACAGTCTCCATCAGACTGCGTTCAAAATTCCGTTCACACTACATGAAACCATCAGAGTGCGTTAGAAATTATGAAAGAGAGAAACTATTTTTTTTTCCATGTTTTAACAACGGGAGAATGGTGTCGATTTCATCCATGTTACGTAGCATAAAAAGGCCCATTTGTGTAGGGAGTGTCGACATTCAGAGATGGCGAGAAACGATCAAGATTCGCACAAAGTATTGGTGGAGCGTGTATTTCAATTGTACGGCGAGATTTCACGGCTGGGAAGCCTCAAGCCCTCCAGAAATGCCGACACCCTCTTTTCGAAGCTGGTGAACCTGTGCATGCAGCCAAGCAATATAGACGTTCGGTATTTAAGCGATGGAGAGCAGGAGATTCGGTCCCACCTCATCCGCCTCTGCGCGGAGGCGGAGGGCTTGCTGGAGAAGCATTTCTCCGCCCGGCTGGGCCGCCACCCCTTTCCCTTGCACCACCTCGGCGTCTTCCCTTACTACAACAACTACCTGAAGCTGGCGCGTCTGGAATTCGAGACGCTTCGCGGCGCCGGAATCGCCGCGCCGAAGCGGGTGGCCTTCCTTGGCTCCGGACCGCTGCCGCTGACTTCCATCGTGCTGGCGCTGCACTACCTGCCCTCCGCCCGCTTCGACAACTACGATTACGATCCTGCCGCTAATGCCATGGCGCGCCTCCTCGCCGTCCCCCACCCGGAGCTAGCGAAGCGAATGGCATTCCACGACGCGGAGGTGGAGAAGGTAACGGCGGAGCTCTGGGAGTACGACGTTGTGTTCCTGGCGGCGCTAGTGGGGATGGAGAGAGCCGATAAGGCCCGCGTGGTGAAGCATCTCCGTCAGCACATGGCCCCCGGGGCGGTCCTCCTCCTACGAAGCGCGCACGGAGCGAGGGCGTTCCTTTATCCCGTGATAGAGGCGGACGACCTGCCCGGCTTCGATGTGTTGTCCGTCGTCCATCCCACCGACGAAGTTATCAATTCTGTGATACTGGCTCGTAAGCGCTCCAATGACCCAGAATGAGATAATATTAATCTCTCCAATAAATTCTCCCCGTCTACATATTTGAATTCTAGTTTTTCATTTCGCCCCGGTGCCGATATTGGTGATGGTAATGCCTGCTCATCATCTGATATTTAAATTGTTTAAGCTTTTTATATCTCTCGTCTTTGATGCTTGTAAATGGCTGCTGTTCGTCCAAGTTACAGTGCCCAATTTTGTGTATGCAACGGCTTGCAGTTGCCTGGTCCAATCATCAATTAATTTATTGTGCTTTTGTTTTCTGTAACGTATTCAATGTAATTAATTTATTAACAGTTAGTTAATTGGTCCAATGAGATGATGGTGGCTCCCTAAAAATAGATGATGTTGGGGGTTTTGAGTAGAGTAGAATTCTAAATGTTATATGGATATCTGTAAAAACAATTTAAAATTAAAATTAAATTAAAATAATCCCAAAAAAAAACCTTAAACCAAGAAACATCATCTCTCCAATGTGTGAGTTATTGAAATAGATTTCTATTAACATACAAAAAAATATTATTTAAAATGAATAACAGAATTCCTTCATCTTTCACATATATAAAAAGAACTTCAACAAATATAGGAGGAATCTACCCTACACAACTCACAAAGGAGAGCTTCTTTCATTCTGTAAACGCGGAATGAATTATTGTTTGAGTTTATCCGAAATAAAAACAAACCAACCAAATGAACAACTTTTTAGCAAATGATTATGTTAGATTGTGTCATTAGTAAATAAAATCAAATGTAACAGATAGGACTGATATAAAAAATATTTAGCTGTAGGATAAGATGATAGTTTATAATTTATAGTCACATCTAAATAATTAGCATAATCATATTTAATCAAGGTCAATGGCTCTATAGCACAAACAACTGACAACAAACCCAAAACAGTTTCATTCACATCATGGTCATTTTCATATCCTAAAATCTGATAGATCATAGAGACCACGTATCTGGTTATGTCTGAGAAAATAGATGATGAGTTTCGAGGAGGACTAGATGGTAAAGAAGCATTTGCAGGTAACAATTTACTAAGCAACTTTTCTCTTTCTAATTGGGATAAAGCATGATATCTAGTAGGAAGTTGGTCTTCATCTAGGGTTTATGTAGCGGTAGGATCATAAAAGCCAAGTATCTACACGATTTATTCCCTAGAAATTGAACAAATAACCTAGAGCCATCGGCATCAGTAGTATATTCCATCAGGATATCATAATGCAAGGTGCACCATTCAACCATTTTTAGGAAATTATAGGTCTAGGGTATTATTGATGGAGCAATGCTTGATTCCCACACAGATATATAATCATTTGAATTTCTAGCATCTCTTTGAGCCCTTTGGATTAATAAATACATATCAAGAAAAGATAGGACATGGTTGAAAACATCCTCCTCTCGATCTTACAGGTGACCTTGAGGAGTAGATTGTTTTGATTCCTTTGAAACCTTGTTAGGGATTGGATTAGATTTTATTATGAGGTTTTGATGAGGATAAATGATCCATGTATTAAATAAGGTTAAAGAGAAATCAAATTACTTGTACACCACGCTTGGATGAACAATGTGAATGAACCACGCACTGGATGTTACAGAGATGAAAAGTTTTACCTTGGGCATCATTGTAATGTCCCCAACCTTCCAAGCTGGGCCATGTCACACAATCTCAACTTCAACCTCTAGGATATTCTTTGTAGCAGCCCAATCTCACTACACACATTGCTACTTTAAAATTCCTAATGCGTGGATACTGCTTATACCATTCTTTGTTACAAGTAGGTCGGATTACTACGCACACAACCTTAATGTATTTCTCCCACTCGTGTTGAGTATCTCTCTAAGAGTACACTTATTTTAATACCATTATAGCATCGAAATAAATGTCACAAAGCTATTGCACACTTTATCCCTTCAGAACACATATATATATTGTTGTGTGCGCAATGCTCTGCACACAAAATACTACTGCGCACATAATCAATCCAATGTTGTACGTAGATATTATTACTTTGTGCACATGGACTGTTTCACTGCACACTCAATGATTCATACCATGTATTGATATCTTCTAATCATACCACAATGTTTAACTTACATGAATACTTAATAATTTCCATACTTCTCATTCACAACAATATATAAATATTTATCATGCATGTAGCTAACAAGAAACACTTATAATTATCATGCCCACATATGTCGCAACATACAAGGATAAGAAACCTATATATATATATATATATATA
>ML870998.1:6965-17064 GCA_009831015.1 Picea engelmannii | reverse complement strand
CCTAGGAGTAAGCCTAGAAGGAAGAGGTTCCAGTCAAGGTGACAGTGTGGACTGTGAACCTAGGCATTGTGTCTCCAAGGACACACTAAGTGAGCTGGACTTTGCTCACGTTTGCAAGTGTGTATTAGGACGGCAACAGACTCATAACTGTTTGAAGATGTTGGATTCCTATAACCATTTGCAGACGAAATTTTAGTGATAACATAGAGGAAATTCCAGTAGAGTCCACACAAATACTAGAGGAGGTTCCACAACCACAAATAGAGGCCATGGAACAGGATACACCAGCAACGGTGCATGAGCCCCAGAACAAAGAAGAAGAAACCCACCACGAAATACCACCAGAAAACGTCGAAGCAGTCGTAGGAGCCACTAGAAGCAGACAAAACCCGGACGCAACAGTGCAACCAAACGTTTCACAAATACCCATCACAGATTCTTCTTCGATCGAGCCGACGGGTGAAATGGCCACGACTTGGGCATAATGGATGGCGAAGGAGCAACTAGAAGCTACTGGAACCTCGAGCCAACCATTACAACAGGAGGACTGAATTCAGATACTGAGCTCACCTCGAAAGAAACCGGTTGCAGAGATTGTGCTACCTCGCATACCAGAGGGAGTACAGGTGGACCCACAACTATTAGGTCACGTTGGGAAGCTCAAGTATTCTGACCATGACGTAGCAGATGACACCAAATATCCAAAGCTTGCACCACAGGTCTATATGCATAAAATAGTCACGAACTAACTCAAAGAAACCATCACTCAGCCACACCATTGGGCCAATAGACTTGACAGAACAAGAATTCTAGGGTTGCTGAAGATACCACACTTTGGCAGAGGCCAATATGCGATGGCATGCGTCAAACAACTGTTAGCAGTTACGCATGGAGGGGATATATAGATGGACAAACCTGTCCCCATAATTGTTGAACTCATCACGTAGATAACATGCCTACCCATCGAGGGTATGGATCCCTCGTTGATTCTGGACGATAAGTCCAAGGAAAAAACATTGGCAGAAGAGATGAAGAAGAAATATGGCACCGACAGGGGAACAAGAGGCATTATAATTAAATGGATCAACGATGTCGTGACACAATTGGGTGCACAAATCTTAGCCTGGAAACTGCTACGAAAATTCCGCAAAGACAAAGTACCAGCATGAGTCATTGCTATTGTAGGTCAGTGCGCAGAAGGCACCTTCATGAGTTGGATGCCATACCTATCAAACTTGTTCCAAATACACTGCAAATACAAGTAGGATGCAGGTACGAAATTTCATTACTCATGGCTAATCACTCTCATAGCTTTCATGGGATGGCGAGAACTAGAATACGTCGCTTTTGCTACCACACCACAGCCAGGAGAAGCAAGTTATCACGTCCTGAGATCCGGGCCATTAGCCAAGCATAAGAGGGAGAATGGAATTGTATTCGAATCTTACCTACGAGAGATACAGGAAGCCATCAATCGAGCATGGAGAATAACACCAGAGGTTGTCGCACGATACGGGGACATCGCTAATTTTTGGGCTAGGCGACAAGCCATGTGGATACAACCAAGGCAAGACCTAGATAAAAACTGGCTACAGATGCGCTACTGCATCACCAAGGGTGATATCGACATGATCATCAGAGAATGACCTGATGAATGGAGGATTCCAACTATACCCGGAGGAGTACCGGGACAAATAACAGAAGGAGGGACTGTGCAGGCGAAGACACAACCTCCACAAATCCCAGTACCCAAGATATGAAGAACGAGCCAACCCAAGTTGAGGCAGACGACGGCTCAGAGAAGCCAGGGACCCAGAAGGGGAGGACATAAACCACCCAGTCGACCAATGGATAGAGGAAACCGGCTGAGGGAGCATAGGACACCACACCGAACCCCATCACATAGGAACCAGGGGGGGCTAAGAGACCAACGGTACAGGACGCAGGCACGCGCAAGAAGTTGAAGGCACAATGACCACCACTAGACTACACAATCATGGAGGATGATGGAGAGATGATTGCCAGGATGGTCCAAGACTGTCTCACAAAAGATTACGATCATGTCGCGCACCACAGGGATAAAATACAGAAGGAACTGACATAAATGAGACAACTCTTCAAGAAATTCGGGGAAGCCCAGATCACGAGTAGAAGTAGGGGCATAGATCCATTGACCACACAGACCACAAAAAGGGTGGAGGTAGAATAACGTGACCCAGTTCTTCTGATACCACATGCACATTCCACGGTCTATATAAATCCTAGCATGTTGGGAATGGACGAAATTGTGGGACAGACACCATTGAAGTATTTGGATCATATCCAGTTGGTCTTGACACGAATGCCATCAAATGTACTACACAAACTACAGGTTAGCGTCAACAACGAGATCTAGTCTCAAACACATAAAAACTTGGTCGAGCTACAATAAGAAAAAAATAAGCGGGAAGCGCTGGAAACAGTTTGTGCACAGGCCCAATCGAAAACTAAGGAGGAGAAAGAATGCAAAAATGAGTTGGAATGCAGAGTGGAAGTAGTTTTTGGGAAACTTCCAACTACTGCGCAACGAAATGAACTCCCAGCCATAGAGAAGCTCGATCAGATTGCACAGGAAATTGATCAGTATCAAAAGGAGATCGAGACTCTCCGCGGACAGATTAGACCGACAACTCCACCAATAGTGAAGGAGCAATGGAAGCAAGAAGAAACAATGCAGCTGCAGGAGCTAGAAAAATAGGTTAGCACGACAACCAACTTGCTAGATAAAGCAGCACAACTTTGGACAAGGTTGGAAGAGGATCCACAAGTCCAACACTGGGAAACAGAGGAGGAGAGGATCAATGCAACGATCCAAGAACTCAAGCAATGACAGAAGACCATACCAATTCCAGAACGAGTGAAGGGAACGCAAGAGCTGAAGAAGATACAGGTAGAACTTATCACTGCGCAAACACAGAAACAGGAGCATCAGGCTCAAATAGAATTGTTGCAGGAACGGGTAGCAGAAGTACTTGCATAGGTAGAAGAAGCCAAAAACCAGACAACAAAGACTCAACTAGAATGCCTAGGACTGATGAGCGAGGAAGTGGCAACTCAGACAGTCGACACCATCAAGGAGAAAATTGCGCAGGCACTGACAAAAGAAACAAAGTTGCAGGAACAGTTCCAGACAATCACCAAGGAGATAGAGGAAGCATAAAGAAACTAGGTGACTCGAGATGAGTCACATGTCAGTGTTGGGGGCCTGTTGGCACCAGGCTGAAGAGGAAAGAAGAATGATCATGGGAAAGAAAGCGTGCAAAAAAATGAAGTAACAACTGGTAGAAGAACAACACGCGCGCATGCAAGAAAGCATGCACAAAGGAAAGCGACAACTGGAGGAGGAGAAACACGCGTATGGGAGAAATACCTAATGTAATAAGGGTTAGGGTTTTGGTAATATTCTGTAAAAGGCTGAAGAGCCCAAGATGTATAAATATAGATATGAAAGTATCATATAGGGTTGTTCGTTAGTAGTTGTTAGTGATTCTCTTTAATTTTTTGAGCGGTATGAACCGATTTTGTAAGCTGTTGAGCAAAGGAGATACGAGGAAAGGTAGATCCGAGGATTAGACCACAGGCCGTGGAACCTGGTGTGATCTAGTTTTCCTCACATATATCTTACCCAGTTTTGTGGAGAATTGTAAGCACGGGGCGCTGGAAATGCAAGACTATCATAATACAAGAGCCAAGAGCTAAATCTTTGTGGACTTAGCCCAGGAGGGGGTGAACCACAGTAATCCTTGTGTAATGTCTTAAATGTATGCATGCTTCTTCCTTCTTTCATCAATTGATGGTTAATCTTAATGAATGAGTTAATACATTGTTATGAATCTGCTTATACTTTGCTTAAATTAAATTGTGGGATATTCGTATGTGAATCCAAGGAATAAGTACTTTCCCTTACAACTCACAATATCTGACCTCAATCAAGAAACCCTTATTCCATACTCTATCCTAGGTTGTAAACACCTGAGTCTTACAACCACCCATTTAAAGCTATCTTGGATGAGACTGCGCAACGCTCTCTGGGCGTTGTGTTGCCTTCTGGTTTACCAGGAGGGACGATAGTTTCAGAGGCTTTGTTGGAACCCCGAATGACATGAACCTTGGGTCAATGATTCAGATAACCCGAGAAGGGAATTGATAACCAACAGAGTCTAAATCCATTCTACTCCTAAGATAATATCACAACCACCCATGGCAATAAAGAACATGTGGGTTTTAATATGATAATCACCCATTTGGAGTTTATCATTCTCACAACGACCCCTACACTTCATAGTACCGCCATTAGCGATGAATATTTGAAAATTAGAAATAGGGTAGACAAAGCAATGGATCTCCTCAACAATCCTACGATGAATAAAATTACGGGTGCTGGCACTGTCAATCAATACCACCACCTGTCTATGTTTGATGTAGCCCTTTAGTTTCAATGTTTGCAGGGTTGGAATACTAAGGAGTGCATGAAGCGATATGACGAGTTCCTCTGGTTACACATGGGTTACAACTCGAGCTTCGACATGGACACTTGGTTGATCCCTTCAGTGTTTCATGGAAACATGCTCAAGAGACCTAGCTAAAGCATACACGAACAAACCTTATCAAGAAAAGGAAGAGAGATACAATATGAAGAATGAGAATCAATGTATATTATGATTTGTTCAATGAGTGAGTGATATTCACTCATATAGGCAATGACATCCTATCTTAAGAATGCATGCATAATAGTGATGGTCTAAAATTAGAAAGTCTAAAATAGAACTAGTCAGTTAACTCCCATTGAACTAGTGTGCCGAAAAATATAAATTTCTCCAACACCCCCGCTAGACATCACTATGAAGTAAACAATGAGTCCCAACTACTAGGCAATATTAGGTACTCATGTACAATGCAACTAATGAACACTGAATAAAAATGAGGAAAGAGGGAAAGCCATGTCAACCCCCCCCCCCTCAAAAGACAATGCATCAAAATAAGAAAAGGAAACTGCTAGGAAATTGTGTTCTTCACTGCAAGACGATCCCGCAAAGTCTGAAACTTCTGCCCAGTTAAGGTCTTGGTGAATATGTCGATAGTCTGTTCATAGGAAGGATAGAAATTCAAATCAATGATCCTGTCATGTACTAAATCTCTGATGAAATGCATGTGGACCTCAATGTGTTTGGTTTGCTGTCACTGTACTGGATCTCTGCAAAATATTAGTGTACTCTGATTGTCACACCATATGATAGTTGGACAGTGAAACTGGATACCAAGCTTGGTAAGGAATTGTTGAAGCTAAAGTGTCTAAATGACACAGTTGACTACTCCTCTATACTCGACCTCTACGGAAGATTAAGTAATGGATGATTACTTTTTACTTGACCAACAAATTAGGCCTGACCCAAAACTAATAGTGTACCTAGATGTGGACTTGTGATATGTGCTATCACCAGCGCAATCTAAATCTGTGAATCCTATGATATCTAATGCACAACCTGCTGCATAGTGAATCCCATAACTCATGGTGCCCTGAACATATTTGAGGATGTGCTTGGAATCCTTCCAATGCAGATCATGGGGTTCCTGCATGTATCTGGAAATTGCTCCTACCACATATGAGATATCTGGATGTGTGTGGGTGAGATACAAAAGAATCCCCACCAATTGTCGATACAAAGTGTTGTCCACTAATGGTGTATCCCCGCCATCCTCAAGTCTGATCCTAGATAAGAAGGGTGTAGGTGCAGAGTTACAGTTTGTCATGTGCAATCTATCTAGAATATCCTTGGCATACTTTTCCTAAGAAAGTTTGATGCCGGAAGAATCCTAACTAATCTCAAGACCAAGAAAGAAGTGTAGTGGACCCATGTACATCATAGAGAACCTTTCATGCAAATATATTTGACCAAAGAAATGGTTTAAGTAGAGCTACCAATGATTAAAAGATCATCAACATAGAGTACTAAAATCATCACAAAGTTCGTAGTCCTCAACATGTAAACATTGGAATCATATTTACATATAACAAAATCATGTGAAAGAGAGTAAGAATCCATCTTTGCATACCATGCTTGAGGCGTTTTCTTGAGGCCATAGAGAATCCATCTTCGCATATCAACCTTTGACTTTGACCAAAAACTCAAACTCGACATCTTGGCTTGCTGAGAGTACCAGGAGGTGCGCTAGGATAGGGCTCACTAGGCTATCTAGGAATTAGGTCAATCTCTTCACTTAAGGTGCCTTAACAAGAGGGTTAGGGTTTCGTTGCTACAACAAAACTTTGACTGCAGCTGCAACTGTAACTGAGCAAATCCTCCCAATCTATCTCCCAACGGTTAGACTATCCGAAGATAGTGTGGACCCATAACTTGTTATAAAAATAGGTGTGCTCGTTTCACCATAGACGATATCTCAATATTGTCACCCAACCATAGGGACAAATGCCACCCCTGAGCACCTTAACCTTGACAGAGAGAATAATTTTGGAAGCAAACCCTAGAACCAATAGCCAACCAAGGTAGCGTACCTCTCTCCAGAGCTAGTGTACCAAGCAAAAAGTCCAAACCATAGCCAAGAGAAAGTCCAAACCCAAACCGAAAATGCCAGTTGCAACTCCTCTCCAAACTTGCGCACCATTGGTCTTATGCAGTTGTGAGAGGAAGAGTGACAAATGAGCTCTAGCATCCTCTTATTGATAGTCCTCCAAGTGACCTAATTGGGCCGACTTCTACTTCTGGAGGCTAATAACACAATAATAAATATTCTCTTGAGTCTACTTGTCTCCTAGGGTTATTATCCAACGTTTTAGGGTTTCTCTTCCCAGAATATTCTAGTCTCGTCAAGATTACATGTAGAGAGGTTAATAGCTCCCGCAGTTACCATCATTTTAACAGTGTTGACATGCTCATTTATCTTGTGACTTCTATTTTTTGACCAAGATCAGTATTAAATGTAATAAGAAAAAAGATTACAGCATATGCTACAATCTGTCCAGATAAACAGGGGAAATTTTTGAAGTTTAGGAATGACGGAATTGACACACAAGTTAGGTAGGTATTAGAAATTTGTTGGCAATGTTTTTCTTATAACATAAAGTTACTGATAGCCTGGACTAAATAAATGGATAAATATCCAGTCTGCACTTCAACAAAGAACTGAAATTGATATAAACAAACCCATAAACCCTACATAGCCCCCATTTCTCTCAGTCCCTAAGACCCATTTAGAATTAACTACTGTTTGGAGGAAAGTAACTAATACTTTTTCCTATTATACAAATCAACCTTTTCTATATGTTGACGCTTTTTCATCAAAAAAGAAACTACGGCTTACATATGTATTGAAATAGCTGCTATACATAGAAGTGGATTAACTGTTGAGAATCAGCGTGAAAATAATGCAAAGGGTGCAACATATATTTAGATTTGTACTCGGATTTTGGAGAAAATTTTTACTGATTCAGATGGCAGTTATACACCACAAAAAGTAGAAGCGAATACATAAGATCATAACTAGAACCTAATAATATTGTACTACTAATAATACATCCTGTTTTACAGGAGATGTAAATTTTGCTCCAAACATATGGCTTGCATTTTGATTGTAAAATGTGTATATAAGGATTATCATTTCTCCAAAACCTTGTATCTTGACCCTTACTTGCCACGATACATCTAGGACAACTAACGGAAGCTTCACATGTCTAAGCCAATCCTCACAAGTAATAATTTATCAACTATAATATATGCCATTTTTGATCAATTTTGACCAAAAGAATGGATTTTCACTCTTGACAAAGAACCTCATGCATAAAAGCAAATAAATTCTCATAACGCCTCCCAAACCTTGTAGTCTGGCCCCTCAGTCGCCTTGATCCATTTAGAGGAATTTGGGGGTTGATAGTGCCCAGGTCCAATCTTCACTAAAACGCGTTCATCAATCTTTGCCGCATACACATCTCTCTCTGCTTTCACTATCTGAATCTGTGAGATGACAAATTGAAATGCCACTTTAGAAATGCCCAGATAAGTATAACATGCAAATGAAGAGAGAAAACAAACTTAGAGACCTGGACTCCTGGAGGAAATCTTTTTCATATAACTAAGAAAATATTTGAATTGGTTCAGAAATCGAATAAAAGAGAATCAATTCCAACAGTTATAGCCTGAGAGTGCAGCTCTCAAAGAACATTTAATCACTTTGGGTCAAATTGAACATATATCTAAAGCAGGACTGCTTACCACACTGCGGCAATGGATTCCTGCACGCTTTCTTACAGCAATGAGAGAAGAAATCGCATTACAATTTTTTGAAAACAAATGATCATGGAAGACAGCTGGAGTCCCAGGATGTGTCAAAATATATGCATACCCTTGCATTTCTTTCCCAGCAGGAAATCTCCAGTGACCCTAGCAGATGCACCAATTTCAATGTATCAGTTGAAAGCCTATAAAAAACAACTGTTGCACAAATTCCAAGTGGTAAATACTAAAACTTGAAAGTAACTGATCCCACTGTTATTTCAAATAATAGTCTTCATGCAATCCACTATAATATCCAATCAATGCTAACCTAAAATATCACATTAAAGGAAGCAGGAAGTACATAATCTGGAATCAATTGAAATGTTAAATAAGAAAATTAAAGGAACAAAAGACGTAGAGGAAAAGTTAATGGGCCACGAATTAAGAATAGAGACAAAATAGTTGTATGGAAGGACTTAGAAATTGGGATGTATCTTCTCGAACTTTATGTTGAGAGGAATAGCTTAGCATCCATGGTGTTCCGTGGGTAGATAGGAGTTTAGATGGGTAGTTCTTCACTGTCTGTTAGCAAATGCTCTCAATTCAGAGGCAGGAAAATATATGTAACAAAGATTCATATGAATAAAAACAAAATGTTTTCGTTCTGAACATATTTTCTATATCAAATAATTACAGTCTAAATATATGTTCTATTTCTAACATGGTATCAAAGCCCTGGACTGAGGGTGGAGGTTGGTGGCAATTGTATGGGAGGAAGAGACATGAAGAACACATTTATGCCCATTCTGAGATTTCTGTTCAAAGTGGAGTAGAGAAGTCACCAAATCAACTTCCATTTAAAGACCATTTGTGATAGGTGTAGAAATTTCTGAAAATTTTGCAATTAATGCAAAACAGAAATTTCACCTCTTAACTAGAGGTTTCCCAAAGCTTAACCCTGTGAATTTTCAGCCTTAGGGCTGTTATAAAATATAAACAAAACAGCAGCAACAGTGGACAATATTTCAACTCTTAACAACCCCAATCGACTAGGCAATTGAAGAGATAAGATACCAAAGTGTGCCAATAAGTTTCATCCATCTAGGGCAATCTTACATGCATATAACAGATCTGAAAATCGCTTTTGAAAGCTGTAAATGCAGCAGTGAATCTATCATATCTTTTTCAATATAAATGTCAAATCACTTCTTAACACATTCAGCCTTAACTTAGTCATATCAGCAGAGGGGTAACTAAGGACATCGAGTCTCGAGGCCCGCAGGTTGCAGACATAGATCGCAGAGAGATGATGACCAGCATTTCACATGATGGCCCACATATGCCTCCTCCTCCTCATCACTCATCATCACATCATTCACGGTTCAGCAGGTCCACTACATCGGCAAATCCACTTGATGATGGTGAATCTCCCTTCACGAGGTAAACTAGTCATGGTTTCATGTTAAGGGTCACTTTAATATTTAGGGAAATTGAGTAAAGATCAAGGCTTCTTCTGATAATGGATCATGATCGCTTGGAAATTATTCTTTTCGCCTTATTTCACCTTGGTGGCTATCATTGCGTCCTAGTAAGTGTTGTCACTCCTAAAAAAAGGGGTACTGTTGGGATCCTTGAAAGGGTTAGCGTATCATTCCCAATCATACTTACCATTTTTCCATCTGTTGTCGTCCTTATACACACCTACAATCGTGGAGAAGTCTCCAATCCACTTGGTGTGTCCTTGGAGGCACAATGCCTAAGTCCAAACCCACTGTCACCTCGACTTGGACTTCTTCCGTCTAGGCTTACTCCTAGGGAAGCCAAGGGGG
>WSFP011447886.1:0-19988 GCA_009831015.1 Picea engelmannii | reverse complement strand
AGATGGAGTGAGAAGGTTGTCTGTCATTAAACAAGAAATATTACATACCAATACATAACCAGAGAGCTAGAGTCTATTAAAACTTTACAATCCGGGAGCTGTGCTCTACCATCGATAGATTATAAAATACAAAGACTGAGTCTATATACTCAGGAAAATTCACCTCACATAGGCATGTCCAGTCACCCAGAGCTCG
Source organism: Picea engelmannii (assembly GCA_009831015.1). Lineage (NCBI taxonomy): Eukaryota > Viridiplantae > Streptophyta > Pinopsida > Pinales > Pinaceae > Picea > Picea engelmannii. The sequence continues at coordinate 19,792 of WSFP011447886.1, read as the reverse complement.
GTGTCCCTTCAGTCAAATTCGTACTGAAATCCTTATTTACACGCCACCTTAACTGCGCAAGGCTCCTGCAAGGGAGATAGTTTCAACATTAAAGGCCAACATGGCATGCGCAGACTTTCTCTGATCAGATGAGGACCGACCATGACCTTGTTGGAGAAAAATTAGCATGCAGGACCATCTAGGGTAGACTGTCTATCGGAACCCCATACCTTACATTCAATAAGTGAGCTGAGGTTTCAGCTACCTCTGCTCTCCTTCATTTAATTCTTTAGCGAGGGCCAGGATTGAAACTAGGTTGAACTGGTCTTTGGCGGATGTGGTACTTTCCTCTGTGGAAAAACCTGACTTTTTGGTGCCTTTGCATAACTCCTTTCCTTTCTCAAGTGACCATGGGGTGTGACCCTACGCTTATTCTCAAGGTGCTTTCAGCGTTCGCGAAAGAGAAGGAACCAATCCTTGCTGCTCGAAATCGCGATGAGCGATATGCCGAGACTGCTTAATCTGGCGCCACGCGTCCCTCTAGATCTGACGACTCTTAACTTTCCCATCAATACTGTGGGCCCGAGTCCAGGACTCTCCCGGCACCTCGCGCATCAGAATATAATAGAGCTACTCTTTGTGCCTTAGAGTCGCGATGGGCGAAACGCTGAGATGGATCAGTTTACCGCCAGGTGTCCCCTTTGGATGGATGGTAGAAAATGTTTTGTGATACCACGGGCCCCACTTTCGGTGCCTTCGGCGCTATCGAGGTTCGGGGTTTCGGGATGTAGAACAACATAAAACCCTCACCCCTTGAAATCCTGATTGTCGAATCGCCAACGCGAGTAGATCTCGTGCCACGTGTCTTTGGATGCATGGCCGCCATCTTTCCTTTATGCAATACAGGCGCTATCCATCGCTCCTACCTTCGGCGCAACTTCACTATCTGCGATTTCCTGCCAACCACTGATCTGCTCATATGGACGGATCTGGACCGTTGACACCATAATTTTGCCCGCTCACTTGATTTCAAGTTCGAAAATGACTTCTTCCCTGTGCTGCGCTTGGGTGCTCTTCGTGCAACCTGCAGACCTGGATATCCTAATGCCGAAGACAAGAAATTTTGCTAACATTAGGCTCCATGGGGGATAGAGTCGTCCCTGTGATGCTCTAAGGACTCATTTTGCAGTTCCAGTGCCTTGGTGTTGGGCTGTGGAGTCACTTATTAAGCCAAAACAATGAAAGTAAAAACAAAGAACAGAAAGGACAATATTTACAAAACATAGGAGCCACTGAAGGCTCAGACGAAACATTTTTTAAGAAAATGCCCATTTACTGGGCTGCCGAAAAATTCTTCACCCTCCAAATCCTGTAGCCTGTAAGTGTTATTTGAGAAAACTTCAGAGATTTTGAAGGGGCCGATCCACAGGGCTTCAAATTTTCCATGCTTGCCCTTGTCTTGTTTAGGAGCGTCCCATTTCAGCAACAGGTCTCCTACCTGAAATTCTTCCTTCTTGGCCCCCTTATTGAAACCTGCTTGATCCTTTGCTGATGATCCTGAATTTTGTCTATTACCTGCTCTCTGGCCTGCTGGACTTCTACCAGTTGATGAATCCTTTTGATCACGTCATTGGGCTCTTCTTGATAATCCTGGAATAATTTCGCTACGGGAATGGCCAACTGTGAAGGGAAGACAACTTCTGTTCCGTAGACTAACTAGAAAGGGGAGATGCCTATAGATCTCTTTGTGGTCACCCGATCGGCCCATAAAGCGAATTTTAGCTTCGAATTCCAAGCCCTTTTGTTGTCCTCCAGTAATCTTTTAATGATCCTTATTAGGCTTTTGTTGGAGGATTATGCTAAACCATTGCCCTGTGGATAATATGGGGTGGAGTGAATCAATTTGATCCCGAACTGCTCACAAAAATTGGCTAATGGCTCAGACCCAAAAGCGGGTGCGTTATCAGCGACAATATTACTTGGGCAGCCAAACCTTGTGATGAGGTCCTCCAGGAACCCAATGATTACCTTGTGGGAAGCACTCCTAGTGGGGATGGCTTCGATCCACTTAGTAAATAAATCTGTGGAAGTTAGGATCCATCTGTGCTGCCCACTGGAAGCAGGGTGGATTTCTCCAATAAAATCCAGGCCCCATTGCCGGAAAGGTCCCAAAACAGCTATAGGCTGTAAATGAAGAGACTTGAGCTGTTGCTTCCCTGAAAATCTTTGGCATGTAATACAGGCTCTAAATCCTCTATGGACATTAGAAAACAATGTGGGCCAGTAGTACCCAGCTCTGAGAATTTTGTGGGCTGTAGTCTTCCAGGAATAGTGCCCTCCACACAGGCTGCTGTGGAATTCGACCATGATCCTATCGGCCTCTTGTGGATCCATGCATTTTAAAATCACTCCCAGGGGGTCTTTCCAGTACAAAATTTGATCAATAAGGCAGTACCTGACTGCCCTGAGCTTCAGAGCCCTTGCTTTGTTTCTTTGCAGGCCATCTGGGGGCTGCAACTCCTGCATAAAATATATGACATCTTTATAGCAAGGACATCGAGCCAATGGGGGCTCTCTTTGAGGGCCTATCTCAGACAATTGACCCCGATGAATTCTTGAGCATTCATTCATGAAACTTACCCCCAGAGCTTGGCAATTGGCTTCATCTAGCAGCTTGGCTAAGCCTTGACCTTTGATCAATTTGGCAGGCCTTATTTCCAGGTCAAATTCCAGGATCTTGGCTATCCATTTACTCCTCTTCCCATCAATGTCGGGCTGTACAAGGATGTCCTTCACAGAGGCTGAAGGAACGTATGCGATCACCTTTGAGTGCAAGACATAAACCCTAAAAGATTTGAGAGCTTTGACTAAGGCATATGCCTGCTTCTCCATGATTTCATACCTAACCTCTGCATTTCTTAATGCCTTGTTGAAGAAGGAAATGGGATGCTCTCGCCCCTCCTCATTTCTCTGTAACAAGACCGTTGCTACTGTATCGAAAGAAGTGAAAGAGAAAATTAGGAAATCTTTGGAATAGTCAAAACTGATCAGCACAGGTGCCTCAGTCAATGCTCTCTTAATTTGGATGAAATATTCCCTGGGTTCGACGGTCCATTTCACTTCATTTCCCTTCTTGAGCATGGCTGTGATGTGTTTCACCAGCTCAGCGAAATTCGAGACGAATCTCCTCAGAAAATTAATCTTCCCCAAAAAGGCCTGAACTTCCTTCTTAGATCTGGGAAGTGACAGGGTCTGAATTGCCTCTACCCTGCTAGGGTCAATCCTCACCCCTTATACTGATACTATATGGCCTAATAACTTCTCCTCCTCCATAGAAAATAAAGACTTCTTGGGGTTTAGAGAAAGGCCAAACCTTCGACATTTTGAGAAGACTTTTCTCAGGTGATAGCAGTGCTCTTTATCCAACCTCGATAAGACTGTTATGTCGTCCAGATAGATCACCACGAACTTATCTTTTTCCCCAATGAAGGCTATGTCCATGGCTCGATGAAATGTCGCTCCTGCATTCATCAACCCGAAAGGCATTTTGGCATACATGAATGTTCCCCAAGGAGTGGTGAAGGCCATTTTTTTCTCTGTCCTCAGGCATGACTGATATCTAATTATAGCCAGAGAACCCGTCGATCATGGAAATCCTAGATGCATTGGTTACCTTCTGCAATATGTGTTCCATGTTGGGCAGGGGATAATTATCTTTCTTTGAGTTCCTGTTCAGGTTCCTGAAATCGACACAAAGCCTGATTTCTCCACTCTTATTTCTTACCGGAACCAAATTGGCCACCCATTTGGAATATCTCAAGGGGACGATGATCCAGGCCTCTAACAACTTCTTCACTTCTTTCTCCATGACAAGCAACAACATAGGGTTTATCTTTCTTAGCTTTTGCCTGAATGGCTTAGCGTCTTCCTTCAGTGGGATCTTGTGTTCAATAACGGACGTGTCATATGTCTTGAGGTCTTCGTAGGTCCATGCAAACACATCCAAAAATTCTTTCAGCAACTTAGTATATTCGGCCCTCTGTTCTCTAGTCAAACTCCTTGAAAATTTGACAAACTTAGGCTCCTTTGGCGTGCCAATGTTGCACTCAGTTGTGTCAGCATCTTCATCTGCAACCCTGCCCTTTACCTCCACATCATTCCCATCGAACAATCTCTCTAATGGGACTATTCCCCTCAGAATGTGATTGCTAGGTATCTGAACAATCTGGTGGTTAGAAATTTTATTTAAAAACACCTCAGGGTGAGGGTCACCTTCTGTGTCAAGATCCTGATCAATGTGCAACGCAGAAAATTCATCAACAGATTGGAGAAATCTTCCGATTTCCATATCATCTTCGAATACCTTTCAATGCTTGACATTGTCCGACACAAAGGGCCTATATTTTACTTCAACATTAGAGTTGACCATAGGTGGCAGAGGAACTTTGAGAAAACTAGCTGAGACAGCTAAAGAATCGGCCACAACATTATCCTCCCTTGGAATAAAGGAGATATTGAAGGCTAAGAAGAAATTGTCAATTAGGTCCCATGCTTCATTCCTGTAGTTTCTGAGTCGAGGGTGCTTAGCCTGATAAGCACTTTTGATCTGTTGGACCACCAACTCTGTATCTCCGAACACTGCTATCTCCTGAATTCCCATTTCCTTTGCAGCTCTTAATCCTAGAACAAGGGCTTCATACTCGGCCACATTGTTGGTGGTTTCAAATTCCAATTTGTATGACAGAGATACAGTTTCCTGGGCAGGTGACACAAAAAACACCCCAACGCCAGCGCCTTCCCTGGAACATGCTCCATCAAAAAACATTTTCCAAATGGGGGTGATGCAAGGAGGAAGCTCACGAGGAGAGGTGGGCTACTTTCTGAGTTCAAGAGGAGGCTCGGAAGCATGAGTGAGTTGCAGTAAACTGGAACCTAAATCAATGTCCAATGAGAAAATGGGATGGTTAGTAGGATTGGCTTCATCACTGATTATATAGGCCAATTGGGATTCCCTATATAGCCTCTTATGTTCTCCTCCGAACACTGGGATAGTAGCATATGTGAGGTCCATCTGCAAGGTTCCCCCTAGTCTTTTTATCCAATATCTTGACAACAACATACCGAACTTGGGGGGGACATCAACCACTATAATATCCATGACCACACTTTTCATGGGCAACTGGAACAAGGTCACGACCAGGTCTTTGATAACCCATAAACACTGAACTTTCCTGGAGTCAAAGGAATAGAGGTCATGATAGGCCCGGGTGACTTCTAGCCCTAATTCTTCCATGACAGTTTTGGGCATGAGGTTGTGAGAATCCCCTAAATCCATCAAGCAGTTGTGTAGTACCTTGTCATGTATGTTCAAGGAAGTGTAGAAGGGAGGGGATGAGTCATTCCTATCTTCTACCATAGGACCTAGAATAACTGCAGGCTTTTCATCTTGAAAATTGATGGAGTCTGTGGGAAGGCACGAGGTCTCAGAATGTAAAATCTCAGAGAAGCGCTTCTTGAACCCTTCATGTTTAATCAATTCTGTCAGGGGCACAGGGATTTTGATTTTTTGAATTTCATGCTCGAAATTAAAAGAAGATGAGAGCTTTGGGATTTCTCTTATTTCGAGAGCATGACTCTGGATAATGGGAGAGAGGGGTTGGGTATTCTTACCTCTGTGACTATCCGCTACTTTATTGGTAGGCCTCTCTTCCCTAGTGGACTTCTCAGGAACATCAGGTGTTACTGCCTTCTTCTGAGATCTCAGGTCATACCTGCCTTGGCGGCCACTAGTCTTGTTTTCCTTGCTCAGTTCATTTAGCCGACTGTCCATGAGAGACTCCTTGTATGCTAATTGAGTGAGATGAGGAAAAGGAGGAGTGTCTCCGAAGAAATGGATTTTGAGATCAAGCTCGCCTGTTCCTCCTTCTTCCCCCTCAGCCACAAAATTGTTTTGGAAAGGGGCCTGCATTTTCTGGTCTTCCCTGTCTCTTCCCCTCTCTCTTTGCACATTTGGGGAAGTAAAATTGTTCGGCCTCCTAAAAATTCCTTTGTTTCGACGTTCTGAGGACCCTTGTATGCTTGCCTCCCCTCGAATTTCATTCTATCCATGTCTGCAGACAGAGACTTCACCATCTTGGTTAGTTCATCCACTTGAGGGTGGGGCACCAACGATTCGAAAGTTGAGGTTTACGACCTTCCTTTTCTTCTGTCTGCATCAGCCTTGTTTCTCAGTCTGTCAGCTACTAATACATTAGATTCCACTTCTATGGCCGCATCTTGCATTTGATCCAAGGAGGTGGCTCTTCTTTCTCTCAACAAAAGGTGGAAATCGGGGCCGAACGCACTAGCATAAGAAATTTTGGTTGAGGCTTCTGAAGGATTTATCTCAGCAGGGATTTTGCTATACATCTTATTGATTCTTTTGGAGAAGTCGGAGACATAATCTCCATCCATATTCTTCAAAGACCCGAACTCTGTCATGTAATACATGAAATCTTTCCGATATCCCCACTGCCTCAGGAAAGCACTATCCAGGGCTTCGATCCCAGCAATAGATCCGAGGGCCAGTCCTCTGAACCATTTCCTCACCTCGCCATCCAGGCTCTGGACAAAGACTCTCATCCAAACATCTTCATTTTCAATGTTGAGGTTGTCTGCATAACTGTAGAAAGCAGCCAAGTTCTCTTTGGTAGTTATGTCTCCTTCCCTGGTGAACTTGGGCATATACTTCAAGTAGTCTCTAGCGGGGAGAGGATTCATAGGATGGGGTAGGATTAAGGGAGCATATCTAGCAACAAATATGGCTTCCATTCTATTCAGAGGGGGATTAGCACCAACCATGGGACTATTAGGTGGAGGAGAACTCGGAGGAGAAGGAGTTTGCGAAGGGGCTACTGGGAATGAGTCCCGAAGTGGGGTGGGAAACAAGAGGGGATTTAAAGAGAAGGCTAACGAGCTCAAGTCAGCAGGTTCTCCTCTTTGTGCAGGAGTGGGGGAATATTCCGTAGTTTTGGGTCAACGCCAAGGTGATTCTTCAGAGAAGAGGGGATTGACAAGGATTTCTCCCTCCAATCCCATACCAGGAGGGGAAAACTCAGTAGGAACACTCCCGAAATTTAAAAAATGGGAAACCTCCGATGGAGGTCTATTAAGAAACTGAGGAGGAGAAAATGGAGTTCTTACAGAAGGAGATGGTCGATTACCTATTTCAGTAGTGGAAGCTTCTTCTTCAGGGGCCTTTCCTTTTCTGAGAACCACCTCTGGATCAGTCTCAGGTGTAGCTAGGGGCAACTTTGGATGAGACCGCGTGTATCTGCCTCTGAAATCCACAATTAATAGAGCAGGTTCTCCCCAGCGGAGTCATCGCAATGGAGTTGCCAGGTGCACAGTAGCAATATTCGAAGGCTCTGATACCCGATGCACCTTCGGAATCAGAGGTTCAATGTCGTTCAATCCCAAGGAAAATTTTCAACTTCGTCCTCAACAACGACGCTAGAAATGTTAGCGTCAGAAGTCACCCCTGGATTGCAACAGAAGCAGAGCTCGATGCCCATCATTTTTTGTCACGATTTGTTTAATGAGGTGATCAAATGGAGGTTAACTCAAGACTATGTGGCTCTAACTCCGAAACTAGGTCAAGCATGAATGGGCAAATGAGGTCTTAGATAACTTCAGATAGTGAGTTGTAGTAAGGGTGAGTAGGGGGAAGACTTGTATCAGAAAGATGCAAAGGTATATCATAAACATCAGGTCTCTAACAGACTGTAGAGGAAAACATCTAAACGCAATATATTCTTACATTCAAATGAAGAAAACTAGAGAATACAACAATGTAACAATAAATCCTTTATCATAACATGATTGCAACCATTCGCACGAATCAGTCGATTACGAAATCTCTCAGTATGAGATGAAAACCAGATGGAGTGAGAAGGTTGTCTGTCATTAAACAAGAAATCTTACATACCAATACATAACCAGAGAGCTAGAGTCTGTTAAAACTTTACAATCCGGGTGCTGTGCTCTACCATCGATAGATTATAAAATACAAAGACTGAGTCTATATACTCAGGAAAATTCACCTCACAGAGGCGTGTCCAGTCACCCATAGCTCGGTGTCCCTTCAATCAAATTCGTACTGAAATCTTTCTTTACGCGCCACCTTAACTGCGCAAGGCTCCTGCAAGGGAGATAGTTGCAACATTAAAGGCCAACATGGTGTGCACAGACTTTCTCGGATCAGATGAGGACCGACCATGACCCTATTGGAGAAAAATCAACATGCAGGACTGTCTAGGGCAGGCTGTCTGTCAGAACCCCATACCTTGCATTCAATAAGTGAGCTGAGGTTTCAGCTACCTCTGCTCTCCTTCATTTAATTCTTTAGCGAGGGCCAGGATTGAAACCAGGCTGAACTGGTCTTTGGCAGACACGGTACTTTCCTTTGTGGAAAAACATGACTTTTTGGTGCCTTTGCATAACTCCTTTCCTTTCTCAAGTGACCGCGGGCTGTGACTCCACGCTTATTCCCAAGGTGCTTTCGACGTTCGCGAATGAGAAGGAACCAATCCTTGCTGCTCGAAATCGCGATGAGCGATATGTCGAGACCACTTAATCTGGCGCCACGCGTCCCTCTAAATCTGACGGCTCTTAACTCTCCTGTCAATACTGTGGGCCTAGGTTCAGGACTCTCCTAGCACCTCGCGCATCGGAATATAACGGAGCTACTCTTTGCGCCTTAGAGTCGCGATGGGCGAAACGTCGATATTTCTCAGTTTACCGCTAGGTGTCCCCTTTGGATGGACGACAGAAATTTTTTTGTGACACCATGGGCCCCACTTTCAGCGCTATTGGGGTTCGGGGTTTCGGGATGTAGAACAACATAAAACCCTCACCCCTTGAACTCCCGACTGCCGAATCGCTGACGCGACTAGATCTCGCACCACGTGTCTTTGGATGCATGGCCTCCATCTTTCCTTTATGCAATATAGGTGCTATCCATCGCGCCTACCTTCGGTGCAACTTCATTGTCTGCGATTTCCCGCCAACTGCTGATCTGCTCATATGGATGGATCCAGACTGTTGACACCATAATTTTGCCCGCTTGCTTGATTTCAAGTCCGAAAATGACTTCTTCCCTGCATTGCGCTTGGGCGCTCTTCGTGCAACCTGCAGACCTGGATATCCCGATGCATAAGACAAGAAATGTTGCTAACAGGTCCAAGAAGGTTCAGAGTCCAACATATACAGCAGCGGTGGAGTTGTTGAGATCAGTCTCCAAGTGGGATATTGTTGGTTGTGGAGCCTGATTGTCTTCCTGATTTAGAGGTCTTTAACTTTCAGCCGTGTTTATACCCCATGAATTATTTACACCCCAAAAGTATGTACACTCTTCCACGCGGGGGACTACAGAGGGGGGGTACCCCCTTTGTGGGGACCGGGGGGTCTGGGGGCAAGTGGGCCCCCAACAGGGGTTCGGGGGCGAAGCTCCCGAAGAAAAAATTGCCTTGTAAAAGTATATTGTAATTTCATTGTAAATATGGATTGTTCATTATAAGGTCACAGATCTAATGATAGAGATTATGTTAGGGTTATTTTCCCTAGAAGACAACCCTCTTTTATGAGGGAAATGTATTGCGGCTATGTATGTTGGCGAGTATTGTATTTTGAGAGAGGAGACTGTGAGAGAAAGAAGAGGAAGTTACAACGGGTTTTCCTATAGGTTGTATCCCTTCATTTTGCTGGATAATAATAAAGAAGGACCTGGTAATTTCTCTGGTGGACGTAGCCCACATTGGGTGAACCACATAAATCTGTGCCTCCCTTGTATTGTGTATCTTCTGTGTTTTATTTCAACATTTGTTTTATTTTATTGCTCTGCGGTCCTGTTTTTCTCACAAAAGGCATCGCAGATCTTTTCATTTTTCCTGAAAACTGTTGGCATGATACACGCTTTCTTATTGTGGCATATGAGTCTCTGAAAATTGATGGCCAATATAACCCATCTCTTATTATCTTGTGAGAGGTGGCGGTAGGTGGGAAGTTTTCACTGCATATTCCTTCACAAAATTCTCTCATTAGTTCTTGCCCTTGGTTTTCATAAACACATCTCAACAATAGACCATCATAATTCCTTTTGAATAGTAAATCAACAATCAACACATATTGATTTGCCTTCATCTTCAATGTTCTTCACTCCTTAGGGTTCATGGTAACAGGAAATTGCCCAGACCTCAGGTAGAATACAATGTCTCCATAAAATTATGAATCAACCAGTGTTCTCCTACTGAAATTGAAATCATTCCATCCAAAGAATCATTATTCGCTATGAGATTGCATAAACCTTGTTCTTTGACAGATTTCAAAGGTTTACTTTCAATATCATACTCTTGTATCTTTTCTAGTTGTTGGCAGAGGGGCAGAACCAGGGTTCAATGCTACAACAACGCACCAACAAAACCCTAACTACCGGCCCTTTCAGCAACACCTGCGAAGAAGATGAAGTCTCACTGGAGGTAGAGGTAGGGGTGGTTGTAGGACTCCGATATCTGCAACCTTAGCTGAGAAAAATATGTGTGATTGTAGCACTTTAACAGAGAACTTAGCAGTTACAATTCATCAATATTCACCTTTAGCTTACAGTGCAGATAAACCCTAAGAATAGGATAGTGCAATATTCAGACATATCCAATATAAAAAAGAACTAAGCACATCAACATAGGTCAGATCTAGCATTCATTCACATTATTCAACACTAAGCTATCATATCAGATTCATCTAACATACATCAATGCCCTAAGCATTTAATCACATAAACAAGAGAACATCCAAAACTCACAAAGCAACCACAACACAGGATATACGTGGTTCACCCCCTCCCTGGGTCTACGTCCACCAATTCTTCTTCTCTTTATTGTCTTTTGTCAATATTCTACATGCACAAAGCCTTGAGATCTTACTCCGCAGAGGACAAGAGATCTATGCACTTCACTGGATCCTCTTTCCCCGATTTAAAACACAAAGCCTTCCACAGTCTCTTACGATCACTTTCACTTATCTCTGCAAGTATTACACAGTATGGACAAAGAAATTACAATTACCACTTGCACTTAGCACCTAGCATCACATAGATGGCCCCCTTCTTACATCGCCTAGACATCTATTTATACATTACAAAATTGGGCCTAAACATGGGTAAACCCATGGGCCGACATCCCCATACCTGTTACATAATCCCCAAACCCAAAAATACCTAAAAAGGGGCCGAGATCCCGTGATCTCCGCTTCGACTTGCGTTGCACCTTTGATAGCCTGTTGAAGTCCCAAAAGTAGGTCAAACATGACCAAGGATCCTCAAAACTTGGTCAAGGGCCAATAAGCCCCCAACACTCACCTGTGACTCGTCTCGAGTCACTCTGGTCTGGGTATCTCTTCTTCGAAAGCCTTGATCTTGGCTCAAGCTGCTTCGACCTGTTGATGTGCCACGACCTCCTGTTCGACGAACTCTTGGATTATTGCTTCATTGACAAGTCCCTCTAAGCATTTTTCAACTATAGTGATGACTTCCTCTAGTTCTGCTCCTCTGCCTTCAATCTTTGCAAATTGTTGGCAAGCCTCATCCTGTATTGGTTGGAGCCTCTGAGTCACTTCCATGACTTTGCTCTAAATGGTGTGGACCTTCTATTGAGCAATGCATTTTTCTTGGGATTGCTTCATCCTCTCAACGGCTGACAGGGGCTTCAACTCTGCCTGTACTGTTTCTGCTTGCTGCTTTTCCTCCTGGAGTTGTAACTCCAGTGCCTTTAATTTAGAATCCTCAGTGAGTCTCTCATAAGTCTGGGCACTGGGAACACTTAGTTGTTTACATTCCATGGTGAGGGCCTTGATTATTTAAACTGCGCTTAGAGCAGTTGCTTCACTTTGATATCGTACATCCGACAGAGTGCTGGGCACTATTCATAGCTCTAAGTCTGCTATTCTTTGTTGTAGTTGTTGGATAGCTTCCGCAAACTATGCTACTTGATGCTCCACTCGGTCTTTTGCATTTGGCTCTAAGCCCGTCACAGAGAAAAGTTCTCTGTCGACTGCTTCTTTGACACCAAGATGTTATGTGAGCAACTGTTCTTTTTCTTTCTTGGCTTGTGCCCTCTCTTCTTCAAACTTGGCTTGAAGGTCCTCCTTCTCCTTTTGTACAACCCAACATTGATCTACCATTTCTTCCTGGGCTTGTTTCAAGGCCGTTGTGGCCTGGTCTTTCTTATCTTGTGCTCAACGAAGGTGAGATTCAGTCACATCAACTAGTCTGTGGAGTTGGGCAGGCTCATCTCCCAACTCTGGTTCTTCTGATGGTGGGAGCGCAGTGGATACTGCGCGGCTCGATTGAAGGGTCTGATGTACCCCTCTGAGTTCAACCTCGATTCTATTGTACATCTCCTCCTTCTTGCCTTCATATTTATTCAAGATGTCCTGCGAGGCATCTGCTACAACTGCGATGATGAAGTCGAAGTCATCTACAATGAGAACAATCTACATCTTAGTCAAGGTGGCTCTAGATTTCTTTCAAGAAGTGGGTTTCATGGGGGAAACCTTCATTTTATTCAAGGGATCAACCTCATCAAAAAGATCCTTAGGCAGTGTTACATTCCCTTGCTTCTGCTGATCTTCTCTGCCATTTGTCTCTTTTAATTCATCATCACCCCCTCGATTAGGTGATACTGAAGAAGTTTCTTCCGATGCATTGCTTAAGTCTTGGACTTCTTCAGTCTTATTTCTTCTACTGGTCCTAGGTGTGTCGTGTTCTTTGTCAGCGGCCTTCGAGCTGTGAAGCTCGGGATCATACATATTTGTAGGGTCAGCGGGGATGAGGAGCGCTGCAGACTAGTCATTGGTTATCTCTTTGATGTCCTCCTCTGTGAGCTTATAGTATGACTAAACCTCCTCTTTATGTTCGTCTTCTCATGCAGTGATATAGATGAAGTGTTGATCTACGCGGAACTTCATGAGAGGTTTGAACCGGTACAAGGTGTTTGGCGTCATGCGAGGGACAACTTTGATGGCCTTCTTCAGGTGGATATAGTATGTGTGGAAGACCGCGTTCGATTGCCATTGTTTTCATATATCTCTCAAGTACCAGAGTGTGGTGAACTTCACAGCGAGTGGCTCAAACGGATCGATGCCCAGGAAGGTCGCACCTTCCGGTATCTCCCAAGAGGTAAATGTGATGAGGATCAAGAGCCAGATAAAGTGGAATTCATAGCCCTGATCCTGAGCTTCGCAGAAGTCTAATTCCAGTTGGTTGACCAAGTACTTCACGCAGTTCATCTGGAGTCCTTTTACACATTTCTCAGCGAGGTCAACAATGAATCCTGTGACCTATGTAGGTATGTTCTTTCCTATGAGCTTTCCTATGATTAGCCGGCAGGCCATGAGCACTACGCCATTTTGGATCAAATCTACCTTGTAGCCTCACATCCCCTTTTATACATTACCATATGTGTCTTTGATCTTCTATGCCAGTGCGCGATCTGTAGCCTTTCCTGGGTAGAAGTCCTATGGGCTGGGTCCCTCCATGCTCAATCCGGTGATCCTATGGATTAGCATTGGATCTACTGTGATGCATCGATTTAGGCATAGGTAGCTTCCATGGTAACATGAGAGCAGGAGCTTAACACATGTGTTAACCTCCTGGTGCCTCCCAAAGTGCAGAATCTTCATTACATTCAAGAGGGTGGACTGCGCGAGGTTCGTAGTCCACGACTGAGGGATTATTTTTGAGTTCTTCCCCTTCATCCTGGTCAAGTATTTGTAAGGAGCGAGCATACTATGTTTCTTGTGGTCTCCTAGGTTGAGGTCGCTGAACTTCAATGTCGCGATATTATCTTGCTGCGTTCTAACTGCACGTATCCCCTTCAGAAGGTACACAGTAACCATGGTGTAATCAAAGTCCCTAGGGACACAGTCACGACTCACCGTGTCGGCCAGAGGCGGGATGTAGTCTAGTAAGATGGTCGGGATTAACTTCGCATTGGCTAGGTCATCTCTGTGCTTGGTTCTCTTCTTTGTTGCTGGTCGGGATGGTCTGGATCCATGAGCAGTTGATAGAGAGGCTTACACTCCTCTCGTCGATGATGCTTGAATACCTGCAGACATTACTTTCTCATCCATGAGATCGATGAGAACTTCTTTGACGACTTTCTCTGCAGCACTGAGATTATCTGAAATGCACGCTTAGATCGAATAACTTGGGTGGATGAACGAGTGTGCAATGAAATGGAACATGTGTTGATCTCAATAAACACAATGTGGTAGCAATGAGTTGGCTTGGATACAATTTGCAAAAGTGTTCTCGGTGCAACATTTGATGAACTAAGTAGACACGATATGACAGATCTCTCCAACGGATGAGAGGTCTTCATTAATGCAATTCTATCCGTTGTGGCGCGGTCCCAACGGTCTGATGGCGAGTCTTCAGGCCATTACTATTGTTCTAACCATTCGGGTAATCAAGATAACGGTTATAATGCTTCCAATGGCTATATCGCTTTGCCATGGCGAAGTGCCATGTTGTGTTGTTCTGATATCCAGACAAAGTTCCAATCTTGCAAACCTTCCCTCTGGGACCTTCTGTAACTTTTCTATCTTTGCTCTCTTCTTACTGAGTTTTCTAGCCTTCTTCTCGGTGATCTTCGTCTCGGTATTCCTCTTTCCATTATGATTCTTATCTCCTTTTGGCATCGTAACTTCGCATAGTTGAGATTCTTTCATAGGGTCGGAGAGTAATACATCTTCTCTCTCTGGGGTAGGTACTTTAGTCTTATGTGAGTCTTCTTGTGTTCTTTTAACTTCGACATCCAAGTTTCTGGTTCTAAGTAGCTTTGATCTGTTCTCATGTTCTTCAATCAAGTGTGTTATCCTCCTATTCATGAAGTCTTTTAGTTCTTGCTTCTTCTTCTCTAAGACTTCCTCTTCTTTACTTCTGGCCTGATCCTTTTCCATCCAAGGTTTTCCTAGTAATATAGAAAATGGGGCGATGTTCCCAATAAATTTAACAATCTCAAAATCTTCCTCTGTCGAAGTTCCATGAGCACTCATAGATATCTGGGTGAGTCTTCCACATAGGGTTATCATATTTCCTCTAAATAATCATATTCCTCCCAATGAAGGAATCATAACAGGATTTCCTAAAGTTTCCTAAGTTCTTTCTATCATGATATTCACATGTGTTTCTTCATCCTGAACACAGTCAATGTTGAAGTCTCCTATTCTTGCTTCTATGCATTCTTTTTCTTTGAAGATCTTTGATAAGTTGATATTTCTATGATCATTTAGGGTTTCTTTCATTTGTAGTAATACATTCTTTGATTCTTTTTGGGTTCTTCCATGGTCTTAGTTTTGTAACCTTCCTCGGGGTTTTCTTGTCTTATATTCATTCTGTTAAGCTTAGCAATCATTCTAGGGAAATCTAAAACTTCATGATCCATAGCTTTACAACAAAGACAACTAGGTATTCTACCAGGGCATTCCTTAGAAAGATGTGCCAGTCTTCTGCAATTGTAACAAAGAGTTAACCTCTCTTTCTTTTAAATGATCCCCAACCTTTCTTGTACTGCGTACTAGGATCATAGTAGTTAACCTACAAAAAATTCTTTCTAGGGTCCTGCATCCATTTGTTAATCCAAACATTCTTTCTATGCATAAGAATAACATATATTTCACCATTTTTGTCAGATCTACTCATATCAAACCTTCTTTCATCTAGATGTGCCCTACTTTTCAAGCTAGGACAAAATTTATCAAACATACCTAGATCCATACTTTTGAAACAAAAATTTCCACTTATCTTACCTTTTCAATCCAAAATTTTCATTGTTCTTACCTTTATCAGAGCACAAAGCTTTCAGGTCTTACCTCTTTTATTCATATCTGACTCTTCTTCTTGGCATAGAGCTTCAAAAGCCAAGTAGAATACTACGCACTAGGGCAACAAATCTACGCACAAAGATTTCTCTTTTCTTTAGTTCCCAACAATCACAGCTCCAGTCCCAACAACGGAACGATTTGTTGGCACAAGGGCAGACCCAAGGTTTAAAGCTACAATAGCGCACCAACAAAACCCTAACTACCAGCCCTTTTGACAACACCTGCAAAGCAGATGAAGTCTCACCCGAGGTAGAGGCAGGGGTGGTTGCAGGACTCCGATGTATGCAACCTTATATGGGACATAGATCTGTGATTGTAACACATTAACAAATCACTTAGTAGTTACATTTCATCAATATTCTCCTTTAGCTTACAGCGCAGATAAAACCTAATAATATGACAGTGCAGTATTCACACAAATCCAATATAATCAAGCACTAAGCACATCAACATAGGTCAAATATAACATTCATTCACGTTATTCAACACTAAGCTATCATATTAGATTCATCTAACATACATCATAGAACTAATCATTTAATCACATAAACAAGAGAACATTCAAAACACACAAAGAAACCACAACATAGGATATACGTGGTTCACCCCCTCCCTGGGGCTACGTCCACCAATTCTTCTTCTCTTTGTTGTCTTTTGTCAATCTTCTACATGCACAGAGCCTTGAGATATTACTCCGTAGAGGATAGGAGATATGTGCACTTCATTGGATCCTCCTTCCCTCAGTTACAACACAAAGCCTTCCACAGTCTCTTACAATCACTTGCACTTAGCTCTGCAAGTCTTACACGATATGCACAAAGCAATTACAATTACCACTTGCACTTAGCACCTAGCATCACATATATGGACCCATTTTTACATCGCCTAGACATCTATTTATACATTCCAAAATCAGACCTAAACATGGGTAAACCCATGGGCCAACATTCCCATACCTGTTACATAATCCCAAAACCCAAAAATCCCTAAAAAAGGGCGGAGATCCCGTGATCTCTTCTTCGACTTGTGCTCTGCCTTCGATAGCCTGTCAAAGTCCCAAAAGTAGGTAAAACATGACCAAGGATCCTCAAAACTTGGTCAAGGGATAACAGGGCCCCAACACTCACCTGTGACTCATCCCGAGTCACTCTAGTCTGGGTAGCTCTGCTTCGAAATCCTCCATCTTGGCTTGAGCTGCTTCAACCTGTTGTTGTGCCACAACCTCATGTTTGGTGAACTCTTGGATTACTGCTTCTTTGACATGTCCCTCTAAGCGTTGTTTTGCTGCAGTGATGACTTGCTCTAGTTCTACTCCTCGGCCTTCAATCTCTGCAAATACTTGGCAAGCCTCATCCTGTATTGGTTGGAGCCTCTGAAGCACTTCCATGAATTTTCTCTAAATGGTGTGGACCTGTTGTTGAGTAGTGCGTTATTCTTGGGATCGCTTCATCCTCTCAACAAATGACAGGGGCTTCAACTACGCCTGCACTGTTTCTGCTTACTTCTTTGCCTCTTGGAGCTGTGACTCCAGTTCCTTCAATTCAAAATCCTCAGTGAGTAGCTCATAAGTCTAGGCACTATGATCACTTAGTTGTTTACATTCCATGGCGAGGAACTTGATTCTTTCAACTGCGCTTCAAGCAGTTTCTTTTATTTGATCTTGTACATTCGGTGGAGTGTTGGGCATTGTTCGTAGCTATAAGTCTGCTATTCTTTGTTGTAGTTGTTGGACAACTTTTGTGAGATACGCTACTTGATGCTCCACTCGATCTTCGGCCTTTGTCTCTAAACCTGTCACAGAGTGAAGTGATCTGTCAAATGCTTCTTTGACTCCAAGTTGTTTTGTGAGCAAATGTTCTTTTTCTTTCTTGGCCTGCACCCTCTCTTCTTCAAACTTGGCTTGAAGGTCCTCCTTCTCCTTTTGTGCAACCCAACATTGCTCTACCATTTCTTCTTGGGCTTGTTTCAGGGCCACTGTGGCTTGGTATTTCTCAGTTTGTGCTTGATGAAGGTGAGATTCGTTCACATCGCTAGTCTGTGGAGTTGGGCAGGATCATCTCCCAACTCTGGTTCTTCTGATGGCAGGGGTGCAGTGGATACTGCGCGGCTGGATTGAAGGGCCTACTGTAGCCCTCTGATTTCAACCACAATTCTATCGTACATCTCCTCCTGCTCGGCTTCATGTTTCTGCAAGATGTCCTGCGAGGAATCTGCTAGAACTGTGATGATGAAGTTGAAGTCATCTACAATGAGCACAATCTGCATCTTAGTCAAGGTGGCTTCAGATTTCTTTCGGGAAGTGGGTTTCATGGGGGAAACCTTCCTTTTCTTCAAGGGATCAGCCTCATCAACATGATCCTTAGGTGGTGTTACTTCGCCTTGCTTTTGTTGATATTCTCTGCCATTTGTCTCTTCTACTTCATCATCACCCTCTCGGCTAGGTGATACTAAAGAAGTTTCTTCTGATGCGTTGCTCAAGTCTTGGACTTCTTCAGTCTTCTTTCTTCTGCTGGTCCCAGGTGTGTCGTGTTACTGTTCTTTGTGAGTGACCTTCGAGCTGTCAATTTCAGGATCAGACATCTCTGCAGGGTCAACGAGGATGAGGAGATCTGCATGTAAATGTGTTGAACCTACATAGAATAGATCTAGCTAGAAAATACTGCACACATTTGCAGAGAGAAATTGAGAAAGAAGAAGTAAGATAGAAAGAATGGAATAATTCTCATTAACCATATTCCACACTCAAAGAGTGAATAATTTACAATATATATAGGATAAATGAGTAACTAATGAGTCATAGTGGTTGTCTAGATTGATCTGGACACACACCATCAATTACAAGAGTAAATTGCCACCTAGTCTAGTCTCTCAGGCAGTTACAGGAGTGAACTGCCACCTAGCTAAGTTAACTAGTCAACTAGTCTTCAATTAACTGACTGAACAAAGAGTAGTGAGTTGGTGACGATCCCAATGTTGCATGGTGACAAAACCAATGCAACATCTAAACTCAACTCAACTAGTCAAACTTAAGTGTCAACTGAAAGAGAATATTCTTCAGGTGGAATATTCTCCCCTAAAATATAGGAGACTGGATAATGACTAATTATGACTAATAAACAAGGAATAAATTTAGGAAAAATAAATCCTAGGTGTCTGTGAAGTAACTCCAACACCCTCCCTGAACATCACTATGGTGAAAATAAAGAATGTGTCTTGGCTACGAGGCCATGTTAGGTACCCAAATACAAAAGATACACTGAACTAAATGAGGAAAGAGGGAAAACCTCATGGGAACAAACCCCCCCCCTCAAATTACAATGCATAAAATAAAAAATGATAAGGAACAAAAGACAGTTTCTAAGCAACCATGTCCTTCACTCCAGGAAGACCTCGCAACTGTGCAAGTTTGTGCTCTTTGAAGATTTTGTTGAAGATGTATATGTCTGCATGGATCTGATGAAGTATATGCATCATTGATATTTCCACACATATCCACTTTATCTTCTTGTAATGAATAATATCCAAATAAATTTTGGCTAAAATTTTGAAAACCGTACGACCGTTTCTAGAAAAATGATGAAATTTTGTTGATTTTAAAACGATCATAACTTCACTTTCCATACTCCGTTTCAGATGATTGTTTTTTTGAAATTGGATATTTTCCCGAGAGGAATTCAAATATCCAATTTTTTTCTGCAAATTTTTCTCAGAAAATATCAAAATAACATCTGATGTGCGCGGCTCCCTTTTTGATTCCTGAGATGCATGCATGGTGCATGCAAAAGTGTCTGCATGTGACTCCTGAGATGCATGCCATATATATTCCACATGAATTTCAAAAAACAAATCTGAAATGGAGTAGACATCTTCTTCAATTAATGGAATACAATTTTTT